>OU426997.1:9515607-9540607 GCA_911387935.1 Dolichovespula saxonica | reverse complement strand
CTCTCTCTCTCTTTTCACCCCGTTCTCACCTCCCCCGCGCCCCTTCTCCTCCTTTCGGAACAAAAAAATCATCCTCGTGCCCGTCAAAAAATTTCGACGATATATCTCTCGATAAATTCCTTTCATTTATTATTTCAAATTTTTCTCCTCTCCTCTCCTCTCCTCTTCTTTCCTTCTCCACCCCCATCCCCAACCCCTACGAATCGAATCGTCGCAAAATCTTTTGATCGAAACGATCTATACGTGTTCTTTTCATTTTCGAGAAACGAAAAACCGTGGACAAGTAGGAGAGGGTATAGGATTAGATATCACGGAGGTAGATGTGTATCTTCGTCAAAGGATACATTACGTATTGCGGCTCGTGCAAGACCACTCGCACGAGTTAGCGTTTAATTAATGCGCCAGAACAAAAATTCTCAAAGCTTGTCCGAGCTTCTCCGTACTATGAGGCCCCGACCATTTCGCGTACGTGAGTACCACGCGAACCAGTATGCACACGAGCTTGTATGTATCGTCTTATGTGCCTTCCCTCTCTCTCACACTCTTACTTATTCTCATTCTCTCTCTCTCATTCTCTCTCTCTTTCTCTCTCTCTCTCTCTCTTTCTCGTATGCGATATTCCTCTTGTACGATATTTCTCTCGTGACGTAAGGGCATAAATATCAAAGGGGAGAAGGGATGTATGTTCGTGACCTAGCGTGCTCGAGCAGGAAGTGCCGTTTTATTAAAATAAAAAAAAGGGAAAGGAGGGCGGGCAGGAAAAAGTGTGGATTTATCGAAAGTGTTAGGTGAATGGAAGAGAGAGAGAGAGAGAGAGAGAGGGGAAGGGAAAGATGAATAATCTTATCGTTGTATGGGTTAACAACCGGTAAGGTCGATAAATGAACGATGTACAATGCAGACGATCGAACAATTAAAAATTCAACGGACGATCGAATGATTTTCTAATACTTTCGAGCCCTCTCTCTCTCTCTCTGTAGGTGTGTGTGTGTGTGTGTGTGTGTGAACAACGAACGATTCGTCGAATTTCATTCGGTCTGAAAACGTTCGGAAAATCGAACGCGATCGAAATTTGCGCGGTGGAATAACGTTAAACGCTTAGAGGGAGTCGTGGGAAAAAATCGAGAGACAGAGAGAGAATGACAGAGAGAGAGAGAGAGAGAGAGAGAGAGAGAGAGAGAGAGAGAGGGAGGGGGGAGGGGGAGGGAGAGAAGGAGAATCGTTGAAAAAAATCGTTTTATTTGAAAATGCAACTCGTCGGGAGATCGAAAGCGCGTTCGTTTTTATATTTCGATTTCGGGGGGTCGCGTTCCGTTTTACGGGGTCTGCGTGCTCTCTCTTTCTCTCTCTCTCTCTCTCTCTCTCTCTCTCTCTCTGGCACCGTCGTGCAATCAGTATTTCAATATGTTTCACGATTGCGTTGTAAACGTTCGCCGATGCTTTCGTAAAAAAATTCTTCAAATGCCGCGACCGCCGTACGCTTTTTAACGTGCACCCGGTAATATTCACTTTTCTTTCCAATTAAAAATCTTATCGATCGTTCGCGAACGAACGGATCGCCCGCGTCTCGTCTCGATCGTCTTCGTTTCGCATATGGTATTTTCGCTACGTGGCACTGCCTCCTTTTAATTATCTTTTTTCCCGTTCTTTTTTTTTCTTCCTTTTTTATTTATTTATTTTTTTTTTATTTTCCGAAAAAGCTAATGACAACGACGACGAAGTATATAAATCCGCTCGATGAAAAAGTTTGCTCCATCCCGTCCCGCGTCCCGTACTCGCGACAGAATTTTATACTACGATGAGAAGAATACCGAACGCGTTTCGCGCGAACACGCACAAACGCACACGACGGGTATTCGTAGCAACACGGATTAGTACGATCTCAAACAGCGACAGAGACAGAGACAGAGACAGACAGAAAGAGAGAGAGAGAGAGAGAGAGAGAGAGAGAGAGAGAGAGAGAGAGAGAGAGAGAGAGAGAGAGAGAGAAATGGAGAGGTAGGGTGAGGCGAGGTAGAACGACGAATAGCGCAAAGGGAGTTTCGTATATCCGACAGCGCGTTTCTAATTCCAGTGGTAGAGTTCCGAGCCCCGGCGATATCGTCAAACAATTACAAATGTAACAGGATTGGCAACGGTTGTGCGTCCATGCTCGCGCGTCATCATATTGGCCGTGATTACGCGTCCGCAATGGGAACTAACGTGGGCGTACACGCTCTCTACCCGGTACTCGCGCCGTACCTTCTAATCTGATTACTTATTAGTTTGCGTTAGAATCGAAATAGGCCAGCAGAGTTCTCCGCTTTCCCCTCGGAATCGTCGATGAGAGATGAGAGATGAGATATGAGAATAATTCCGTCGTTGTAATACATATCAATGTATATATTGTTTGCCGAAGCATTTTCAAAATGGCCATTTTCGAATTTGCCCCCACTATGGAAACTGCTCGTAGTCCGAGCTTCGAACGTGATTAGATCGATTGAGAATTATTCTTTCGGATTTTCGATCGCTCGTATGTTTTTATGTATAAACGACAGCTTCGTAAACGCACGTGTCGCATATGTACGTTTGGATCCTTCCTCCTCCTTCTCCTCCTCCTCCTCCTCCACCCCCTCTACCACCTTTCCAAATCGATCACGTAATTACGCTTCGCCGAACGGACAACCGTACGGATGTACCAGACGTTACGCTCGGAGATTCTAATCTGATTAGCGATTAGTTCGAGTTCGAATTATAACGTTAAAGCCCTGGAAAGCATTAACCGTACATAGGAGCAAATAGCGTAATAACGTGATTAAATTATTGAAATATTTCGGTGCACGTACGTACGTATATCGAGAACTAGTAAAAATGTATATATATATATATATATATATATATATATATATATACATTTTATATATACACGCACACACACACACACACACACGGTAATGTATTTATAATATACGAATCATACGTAACGATCGTACGTGTTTACGTAAATACGTTTAATTCCATTTCCTTCCGTATCCGAAATATATCGTTCGCGTTTATCCTTAAAATCATCTCTCTACGATCGTATTTTCGTGAACTATCATCGTCCTATATTGAATTAATAATCGACATTTTAAAATAGTCCGTGTCGTCGAGAACGCAAACGCTCGCGGTAATATAATTGGTTCGGTGCATCAAGCGCCTGAAATGAAATGCATTCCATTCGTATCCTACCTCTTGCCGGAGTGGGAAGGATGAAAAAAGAAAAAAAAAAAAAAGAAAAAAGAAAAAACAAGAAAAGTAATAACGATCGAGAGACATCGGAACGTTGGCGACAGGAAAGGAGATCTTCATTTTCGTTGGGGCCGATTAATTCTCGCGACTCGAACGAAATTAATGCGACCACGAATGCGTGCCAAAAATTAAGTCGAGCGTTCGTTGGTCGTTTAAACGATTCCTCCTCTTTTTTTCTTTTTCTTTTTCTTTTTTCTCTAGGCGATTGATTTATTTTCTTTTTTCTTTTTTCTTCTTTCTTCTCTTCTGTCCTCTTTCCGTCCATTCTCGCGAGAGTCTCGTTAAATTCCTTTCGGTCCCTTTACGATGCCCCGCGAATAGATCCCGAAGGTAGAGAGAGAGAGAGAGAGAGAGAGAGAGAGAGAGATAGATGGTAAAAGGGAAAAGAGTAGGAATAGGTGGGGAGGGGGTGGGAGGGAAGGGAAGGGACGGTCACGCGCGAACGTGGAATTTAAAATTGGTCCGCGTCTCGTATTATATTCCCGCGGACCAGTTTTCTTTCTCGAGGAAATCTCGAGCGAGGCAAGAGCATTGCGGAGAGAGTGAGAGAGAGAGAGAGAGAGATAGATAGAGAATGAGAGAGAGAGAGAGAGAGAGAGAGAGAGAGAAAAGTAGGAGGATGAGGGAGAGGAAGACGAATGCAGATAGGTATATAGCTTCTTCGTGTATGGTAGGCAGTAGAGATAGACGAAGAAAGGAGTAAGGAAGATAAAAGGAAAGAGAGAGAGAGAGAGAGAGTAGTTAAATATAAAGGAGAGAAAGAGAAAGAGTAAGGAGAGGAGAGTGAGCGCGAATTAGCGAACGTCGGCCCTCGGATTCCCGTCGTGATAGCGCGATGCATACGTAATGCGTTTCACGGCAGGCTGCCTTCGCGACCTCTCTCTCTCTCTCTCTCTCTCTCTCTCTTTCTCTCTCTCTCTCTCTCTCTCTTCACTCTCTTCCATTCTTCAACAACAAGGATCTCTTTTTGCGGCGGCCGTCATAAGTCCGTTCTCGTCCTTTCGAGACCCTTGAGCGCTTTCAACGTGATGCATCCAACGAGAAGGTGTTGGTAAGAGGAGAAGAGAGAGAGAGAGAGAGAGAGAGAGAGAGAGAGAGATCCCTTTTTCGCGAGAGTCGCGGGGGTGGGCAAAGGAAAGAGAGAAAGAAAGAAAGAGCTCTTGGTTTATTCTCGCGTCGTACTTGGTTAACGGCGGCCCGTAAGGATGAGAGAGGACCGACTCCCAAAGATTCCGCCATTGTCCGACGCCTCATCTTCTTTCTTCCTCCTGAAAAAAGGACCTCTTGGCACCTGCACCGACACCCTCGAGATGCACCACTTCTTCTTCTTCTTCTTCTTCTCCTCTTCTCCCCTTCTTTCCCTTTCCTCCGCTCCTTTTGTTTTTCTTTTTCTTTTTTTTTTATTCTTCTTCTTCTTCTTCCTCTTCCTCTTCTTCTTCTTCTTCTTCTTCTTCGATCTTTTAGTCTTTGTGTTTCTTTTTTCTTTTCTTTTTTTTTTTTTATTTATTTATTTATTTTCTCTTCTCTTTCCGTTTCCGCTCCTTCTTGATCCCATATAAATATAATATAATATATTATAATATAATATAATATAATCGAAATCATTTTTATCCGTCGTAAACGTGAAAATGCAATTCCGTATAACATAGTTAAATTTATATTTTATTTATTCATAGAAATAAAAAATTTACATTTATTTTCATTCGAATCTCTCTTATAGTATTATTTCACGTGTATATATATATATATATATATGTGTGTGTGTGTGTAATGGACGTTCGTCTATGAACGTAAAAGTGCAGAAAAACCATGAAAATCTCATGTTCGATAAAGCCCGGTTATTTAAAAGTGGAACGGAAACACGTAGCGTTATTATCTAACATCTTTATGTCCACTAAATCATCTACTCCTATCGACTTTTTTCTGTTTCTCTTTCTTTTTTTCTTTTTCACGTAATTTTTCCTAATAGCTCGTTTCCATATCTCATTGCTAAATACAAGTTTTGTCAGATTCGTCGATGGCATTTCTTTATATTTTTTTTTTCTTTCCTTTTTTTCGAAAGGTCATATCCATCGAGAGGAACACGAACGACGATTATCAGAGAGTTAAAATATTTGCGATAACACTCGCTACTCGAATATTTTCTATTTACATTATTTGGAAGAAAGGAATGCGAACGCGAACGCGAATTCGAATGCGAATGCGAATGCGAATGCGAATGCGAATGCGAATGCGAATGGGAATGCATTTCCTTCGTCGCACTTACCAAACGCGCTGATTATTCGTCAGGTCTCGTTATGATTATAGCTGTGTAACGCGTTAGAAATGAACGAGGCTAGACACGGATCGGCGGCTGCAGCTGTTTCTCGTATCGTTCGCATGTGCAAGCAAGCAAAGCGCGCGCGTTTCCATGACGAAAACGGCGCCCGTGCATCGACCGAACGCCTTTCGCGATCTCTCTCTCTCTCTCTCTCTCTCTCTCTCTCTCTACGTGCCCGTTTCAAAACCTTCTTCCTTGATTTCGAGTTTTACCGAAACGAATTTTGCTCTATCGGGACAGACAAAGAGAGAAAAAAAGAAAGAGAGATTAATCGGTTAAAGATAAAATAAACGTAATAATGTCCAAGAGATCGTTGGATAATAGCCGATATGTGAGAAATGAGTAATAACGTATAAAATTTATGGCAACGAGAGAGAGAGGGAGAGAGAGAGAGAGAGATAGAGAGAAAGATAGTTAGTATTTCAATACGGCAGAGAGAGAGAAAGGTAAAGTTTTATTAGCGTCATTTCGTTTCCATGCTAGTTTAAAACTCATTATGGCAAATTAAGTGGCACTTTTGTTCTCTTTATCTTTCTCTCTCTCTCTCTCTCTCTCTATCCATCTTTCTCTTACTCTTTTACTTTTATCCTTACTACGGGCAAAATTATACAGCAATCGTATTAAATCAAAGTTTATCGCTTGTAATCAATCACGTAGGTAGGAATATACGTAGCTATGTATAAGCAGCATGTGGTTTGGTTTGGTTTGGTTCAATGAGAAATACCCGAAAATCGACGGGATTGCACGCAAAGTCGCGAGCGAGATTTCTCCTCCTCCTCCTCCTCCTCCTCCTCTTTCTCTTCCTCTCCCCCTCCTCTCTCTCACGTTTGACGACGAGCGGAAAGGTTTCTCGAGCATCCAATTTTCCCTTCCGACGCTTTGCACCCTTTTGCACCCTCGCGTGTCGTATCGCAATTTCGCGTTAACGCGTTAATACGTTATTAACGATCGTGCCACGTTCGCGATGGTTAGCAGTACGCGAGGACTAAAAGCTTCGAAATATATATTTTGGCTTCCTAGTTTCTTGGGTGGATCGAGTTAAGTTTCTACATAACGAGATGAAGGAAGATCATCATGGCGTTTTACATGGTCCTAGAAGAAATTCGTGTTCTTTTAACGATTCATTCGAATTTACATCAACCAGTAGGAATTCAGAATCGAACGTTGTTCTTTTTTTCTTTATTCTTCGTACGATTGAAATATGTGTAAGTATAACACGGCAGAATGACGTGTGAAATATATTAGTTAAAAACGTGGGTTGACGCTTTGGAATCATCTTACCTCGCGTTTTTGGTTATATAAATATAACTTATCCGTATGGCAATCGGTGTTAATGACATCGTTAAGATGCTAGAGAACACTCTAGTTTAATAACGGTCCATAACTCTCTCCCTCTCTCTCTCTCTCTCTCTCTCTCTCTCTCTATCTCTATCTCTCTCGGTAAACACGGTATGTACTTGAAACGAAGCATATGGTGTAACACCTCGGCTACATCTTATTACTGGTGTAAAAAGCGACGGGGAGCTTAAGCCGACGCATATGGGAGGATCGCTATTTTATTGGTTTACCTTTTTTTCTTCTTCTTCTTCTTCTTCTTCCTTTGCCTTCCTTTTTTCTTCTACTTTTTCTCCTCCTCCTCCTCCTCCTTATTCTTCTGCTTCTGCTTCTGCTTCCTCTTTCAAAGTCCTAACAGAAGAGGGAAGAAGATCCTAATAATAAATTTTAAACTCATTCCTATTACGTACACATAATTTCATTTTATTTCTATGAACACGAAACCAAACGCTAATGGTAAATTATTTTCTTTTTTTTTTTTTGACTAAGGATTATATATATATAATATATAAAATATATATCGGGCTTATCTGTTCCAATATAATCGATTCCGGTGTGTACGTACACACACACACACACACACACACATACAGAGAAAGAGAGAGAGAGAGAGAGGGATAAACCTCCGCCATGGTCGCGTTATATTATAAATCGAGTTGAACGCGTTCACGTTCATCGAGCCACATTTGCCGGTGATTTCATTTGAACAAGGTAACCCGATGTTTGTTCGACGAAAGTTCTAATCCCGGAAGCGAGTGCATCGGGAATGTTGAGACTCATAACAGAAACTAAATTATGACTTCGACTTTACTTACCGATAAAGCAAACCTTCTTAACGAATCTCTTAGCAACGGCTGGGTCGTTTGTTCGTTCGTTCGTTCGTTCGTTCGTTCGATCGTTCGTTTTTCTTTTTCTTTTTCTTTTTCGTTCGTTTCATTCGTTCGTTTCGTTAACGGCAATCCTTAGCGAAAATGATCAATTTATTCGTTAGAATCGTGATTCGTTTTACGAAGTAGTAAAGTAACTATACCAACACCCGGGCGAATCTTAATCGAGGAAGCTCTTTATCTAGTACGCGCTCGCGAATTTCTCCAAAAGTAAAGAAATATAATAAACGAGTTACGAACGCGAGCGCGCGATGCCTTTGACCATCGATACGCAAAACGAGATTGGTCGAGAAGGTTTTAGCGTGGATCGAGACAACTGGGAAGCCTGGTCGGTCTCGTTTCGTTTCTTAAGAGAAAGACAGGAGATTGGGAGTGGAGGGTACTGCATGCGGACGTAAACAGAGAATAAGTTAAATTTGTGCTTCGAATGAAAATGAGAGAGAGAGAGAGAGAGAGAGAGAAAATAATGAAAAAAAAGGAAAGGAACGTGTTAGTCCTGACTTTTTCTATCGACGCTAAGTTTTGCCTCGTTCGTTCGTTCGTTCGTTCGTGCCTTCTCTTTGCTTGTAAAGTCGACGAGAGAGATATATCCGGGTACAGGACTGTTTCGATGTTTCTCCTATAAACCTGACCGCGTTGTCTGGTTGCATCTTCGTTCCAATCGGAGAGTATAGAACGTACGAGAAGGATAGCGAGGTAGAGAGCTAGATCTTTATCGATTTTCTCTCTCGTCGTTGCATCGTCGTTTTGATAAAGACAGATAGAGATAGAGAGATAGAGAGAAGTAGAGAGAGAGAGAGAGAGAGAGAGAGAGAGAGAGAGAGAGAGAGAGAAAGGAAGAAAGAAATAAAAGGAAAAATTCTACTACAAAATCCTGAATAATGTAGCGCTTCGTGAACTTGGAAATGGCCTAGAACGTACGATGCTTTCGGATAATGTTGCGAATAGCTTTTTGAAAAGAGAAAGAGAGAGAGAGAGAGAGAGAGAGAGAGAGAGAGAAACGCTTTTAAATCGGTAGCGTTGAGCAAAGGCGATCCGAGCACGTCTTCTTTCCTTTTCTTCTTTCTTTTTTTTTTCTCTTTTCTTTACTTTTCTTTTCTTTTTTCTCTCCATTTCGTTGTCTTTCAGCCTTTCTCTAGATAAGGACACGTTCTCGCATCGCGTACTTCCGATCGTTACGTCGATTTTTATCGACGTCTTCGGGCGTGACGAGGCGGAAGAGATAAAGAGAATGTGTGTGTGTGTGTGTGTGTGTATGAGGGAGAGAGAGAGAGAGAGAGAAAGGAAAATAGAGAAATGGATGTACAGACGTTCTTCGACATTATTTCAAGCATTGAAAAGAGAATCTTTCACGAAAGTCCCCGCGAAGACACATTGTAACTCGATTTGTCCGTCACTACTCGTATTGGCTTCGCGAGAAAGAATCTGGATAGTTCAATACGGGAATACAAAAGGATGAAAGAGAGAGAGAGAGAGAGAGAGAGAGAGAGAGAAAGCGCTATCGTCGACGAGAGGATAATAAATTAGTTGGTATAATTAGTGCGAAACGATTCGAATCTGGAGCGACGACAATAATAATAGGGGTGGTGCTAAAAAGCAAACACGGTAGAGACGTCCTACTGCTGCTACTGCTACCACCACCACCACCACCACCACCACCACCACCACCATCGCCATCGCCATTACTATTACTACCATTATGCGTTTATGTAGGTTACGCGTGATTTAAGCTCACCGCATTTACGTTATCGCGAATATCGAAGTTCCGGCCGCTTAATGAAATTATCATCGATGTGTTTATACGGCCAGAAGGTACACACGCGCTTTGCGTGGTTTCGTACCGTCCTAACGTTAGCCTCGTTTGCATCCGAACGATGACATTTCGATTAGCCTCTCGAATCTCTCTCTCTCTCTCTGTCGTAAGTAGTAGTAATCGAGAGATTAAATGAATGAAAAAAAAAAAAAATAAAATATAATTAATTTCCAATGAATCGTGTTCCTTGCGCTCATTAATTTATTCTATTTATTTATTCTTTTTATTTATTTTTTTCGATCCTTTCTCAATCTTTTCTCGTTCAAAGACGAAATCAAGGAGATCATCGGTAAACTCCGCGGAGGTCTTCGCGAGGAAAAGCAGCCGGGAAAACCGGTCACGGCTACGGTCCCAGGATTATCATGTCGACAGGAGGATGAGGAGGAGGACGGGGGAGGAGGAGGGGGAGGATGATGAGGAGAGCGCGGAGGTTAAGGGAGGTAGGGTGGGAAGGGTAGGACTCGAAACGAGGTAAAAATTGATTCGGCAGGTGAAACCTCCGGCTCTGTTCTCTGTTGATTTAAGCAACGTACCGGCCGTGCCGTGCTCTATAATCATGCCGAGCACTCCGTTATTACTCCGCCGCCAGTGCCTATCTTCTCTCTCTCAGCCTCCTCTTCCGTCCAAGCGTTCTATCTTTCTCTCTCTCCTCTTGCTTTCTTCCCCTCCCCCTTTCTTTTTCCTTCTCCCTCCCTCTCTCTCTCTCTTCGTAGACGTCTTCGTCTCTTTCTCGACGCGATTCCCTCCCAAGAACGAGTCTCTCTCTCTCTCTCTCTCTCTCTCACACACACACACACACACACACAGATACACACATACAGATACACAGGAATACACAAATACGTACACATTCGTTCCATCTTTTTCTCATCTCTCGGTATCTCCCTCTCTCCACCGTTTGTTTCTCAACGGATCTTCTCTCTCTCTCTCTCTCTCTCTCTCTTTTTTTTCTTTCGTCTTCTTTTTCTTCCGGCCTCTCTCTCTCTCTCTCTCTCTCTCTCTCTTTCTTTTTATCTATCCAACTTTCTCTCTTTCGCTCGCTCAGTCAGTCAGTCAGTCACTCTTTCGGGTTCTCGAGAGACTCTTTCGTTCGACTCCACGCTGGTGCATCCTCGGTAACGAGGATAACGAGGATCGACTCTAAAACCGCAAATAATAAATGCTTTTCTGTGGCCCGTAACGTCGTAAAATTCGAAGCGTGATCTTCTCGCGCTGCCGGAGAGAAATCGGTGCGAGCGAGAGGAGAACAGAGAGTGGTATGTCTCTCTCTGTCTCTCTCTCTCTCTCTCTCTCTCTCTCTCTCTGTGTTTGTAAAAGAGAGAGAAAGAGAGAGAGAGAGAGAGAAAAGAATTCCGTCGATCGAATCGAAGGAATTTCAAACGCGAAGGGAAGGTTCTACCGAGCTGGTCCAAGTCGTAGCGAAAATTAGTAAGAAACGAAAGCTCGCTCTCAACGTTTTCTTTTACCCTCCCCCCACCCCCCCGCCCCCGTTCATTTTCAAAGACTTCGTTCCGATGTCTTTCCGATCGTTTGCTCGTTCAAGCATCTTGGAAGGATAGTAGTGGAAATGACTAGGAGAGAAAAAGTGAAAGAGAGAGAGAGAGAGAGAGAGAGAGAGAGAGAGAGAGAGGAAGGAAGGAAGGAGACGATGTCAAATCGTTTCCGGTTATTCTCGGATTCCTTTGCGATCCCTTCCCCTTTCTCGAATCTTTCCCTTCAATTTTCTACGTTCGAACAAGTACCCATCGACAACAGTTTTTTTTTTCCCAGAGATCGAAGTTAACCTTTTCTTCTTGGATTGACTGGTATAAACCTTTTCTTTCTCTCTCTCTCTCTCTCTCAAGGAAAATAATAAATATCCGATGATTCTCGTGGAAACCACGACGAATTTCACGGGGGAGTTTTAACGAATTCGAAAAGGAAATGTATTATCTACGTGAATTTATTCTGCATGGATGACTAGGTGTGTATGTGTGTGTGTGTGTTTGTGACAGGAATAGATCCGTGTATACACACACACACACACACACACATATACATATATATACGTAGACGATAAAATGGCTCGTACTGACTCGTCCCTCGAAACGAGCGGGAATTTCGAATTCACGCCTCCTTTCAACGAGTGGTAAAAGAAAGCGGGGCGAGCACGCGGAGGAAAGAGGGGAGGAGGAGAAGGAGAAGAAGAAGGAGGAGGAGGAGGAGGAGGAGGAGGAGGAGGAGGAGGAATGGCGAAGGAGGATGTAAGAAACGGAAAGCGATACCGTAGAGACAAAACGATCGTCCACCCACGACTTTAAACATTAACCCTCCCTCCCTCCCTCCCTCCCTCCCTTCCTCCACCCAACGACACGCACCAACACGGGCCCAATGTTATGTTCGGGCAAGTATATTGTACAATAGTAAGAGTCGCCGGTGTCCGCCCCATCGTTGCGCGCGCGCATAACTTACTTTTATTTATACCACTTTGAACCGTTTCACCGACGTCTAAACGCCTCCTCCTCCTCCTCCTCCTCCTCCTCCTCCTCCTCCTCCTCCTTCTCCTCCTCCTTCTTCTCATCCTCATCCTCATTCTCTTTGGCTTGTCAAGTCCGGGACACCGTGTCATTTTTTTATTTCTTTAAAGTCGCCTTCGGAGAGCAAGCGAGAAAGAAAGAGAGAAACAAAGGAATACATCGGTCTCTCTCTCTCTCTCTCTCTCTCTCTTTTTCTCTTTCGTTCCTCTTATTCCTGTCGTTGACTATGTTTATTCAAATGAGAGACTTGTAATTCGGCAATTCACCGGGCCCGACGACTCACCACTGTCCGTGCAGTGTCTAAAATCGAATGACGTTTCGTGTTATGTGCCGAGAAATTCCATTCGAAAATTCCATCCTTCTCTCTCTCTCTCTCTCTCTCTCTCTCTCTCTCTCTCTCTCTCTCAGAAAATTCTCGACGCTTTTCGAAAAGACCCAATGTCGCACGTAAATTTATCGACTCGTTTCTTCACCTGCACGCAAAGCCCGTTTTCCATATCTCACCTTCGCTTATTTCAATCCAACCGAGAAAGAGAGAGAGAGAGAGAGAGAGAGAGAAAGAGAGAGAGAGAGAGGGAGAGGGGAGGGGAGAGATACTTGAAGAAGACACTTAATTCGTCGAATCCTTATCGTTCGTTTCGTCCTTTATATTGTTCCGTGAAAAGCGGCAAATAAATCCGTGAGATTCGGTAATCGCATTATACGGTTTCATCTTTCGAAAGTGCTCTAAAGCTCGTTTCCGAAGCGGCTAAGGGTGGAGAGTGGAGGGGCCGGGGGGCGGGGGATGGCACGATTATGGACGGACGGTCGTAAGTTTTTTTTCCCCCCCCGAGAGAGAGAGAGAAAGAGAGAGAGAGAGTTTCTCATTCATTCGGCGAAACTCTTTACGAATCTTTTCCCAAAGAAAAATCCGTCGTAACTTTTATCGTCGTAAAAATCGTCGCGCTATCCGATATCCCCGATATAATGCGCGTACAAATCGATTCTCGTCGTGTTTCCGATAAAAAAAAATAAAAGGAAAGAAAAAACAAAAAAAACGCTTTTCGAAAATATTTACCACTCGACTCGTGCACGCGCCTCCTCTCTTTCGTGTCGTGTCGCGTCGCGTCGCATCGTATCGCGTTGTTCGTTCGTCGTGTATCTACGTGTATATTCGTCACACAAATACACACACACACACACACACACACACACAGAGAACGATACAAACAGCTGCTGTTCATCCTCGAAAGAGAATCTATATTCGGTGCTCCAAATGAAATCCGAAACGCGAAGGTGCCACAGAACTTGGCCGGCTTTCAATCCAAACGGTGTCATCGTCAATATCACGCGACTCTTGTTATACAAAGAGAGAGAGACAGAGAGTGAGAGAGAGAGAGAGAGAGAGAGAGAGAGAGAGAGAGAGAGAGAGAGAGAGAGGAAAATCCCGGAGAAATTTAAACGAGCGTTAATTATCGAACGCGGAGTATATAATACTCCTAGACGACGACGATCCTTTAAACGCGAAATTCCATCTAATAAAATCGGTTCCCATCCTTCTCTCTCTCTCTCTCGGCGAATATATCTCGAAGGATATCGTATATCGTTGTACTGTGAAAGAGAAGAAGAAAAAAAAAAAAAGAAAAAAAGAAAAAAAGAAAAAGAAGAAAACTATCGCGTAAGAAGAGAGAACGCTAGAACGCTAGAGCCGTCTAAGAGACGATGTGTATCCGTCGTATTTTACTTTTACAACGGGTAAACGCCCTCCCTCTCGTTCTTGTTCTCGCGATGCTAGGAAGCATCCACGTAGCTGGCTTTTGTATTTTAAGAATTTTCTTATTGGGCTCGTTCCAATACCCATGAGATAACAGAGTATAGGTGGACGTAGCGTACGCGGAACTATAACTATTGTGCTCAAAGGCAAAAGAGGATCATAAATTATTGGTGCATGAAGTGCCGGGGCTAAGCGTTCGCCTTAGTCGTCGTCTTCGTCGTTTTCGTCGTCGTCGTCGTCGTCGTCGTTGTCTTCGTCCTTGTCGTCTTAGTATTAGTAATAGTAGTAGTAGTAGTAGTAGTAGTAGTAGTAGTAGTAGTAGAGTAGTGATGGTGTTGCGGTTGCTTGCCAAGTGATCTTGCCAAGCAGCGGCAAGATTTAAAACAAACTTGACAAATGTTTATTATACAACGTAAGTTTTCGATAAGGCGCGTCTCACCAGTGAGAATTGGAAAGAGTTCCCTTTTGTTATCGTTTTAAATCCATTGGCGTTGCTTAACGTCATCCACGCGCGGATATACAATGGTTAGTCCTGTTCTTTCCTTACGGTATCCATAAAAAGGTGGTAGATGGATACACGCGAGGAAAAAAAAAAAAAAAAAAAAGAAAGGAAAAAAAAAAAAAACATTTATATTGTATCATTCCGTTAAGCAGAAACGCGTTTTGGCAGCTTCGTGAAATATTAATACACTCGACTGTATTATACATATTAAGTGCGTATCCAAACTTTATGAATATTCATCCTGAAACATAATATTCCCGTGCGGATACGTGGGAAACGGATGATTGATTTGTTGAATAATTCAATTTATTTAAAAGCGAGAGAGTGAGAGGACTCGTGACGAGTCCTCCTCGAAATCAGTCCTCGTCCTCCTCGTCGTAGTCGTTCGCGTGGCCAGAAGGAGAAAGAAAATTAATCCGTGCTAATCGGTTCGAAGAAACGCCCGGTTTATTTTTTGTTTTTTTCTTTGTTCTTTTTTTTTTTTTTAACTCTCTTTTATCGCATTTTATCGGCTACCCGAGCAACGATATTCTACTTTATTAGCTTCGTTCCACGCAGTCATTATTCATCGATGAGAGAGATAGAGATAGAGAGAGATAGAGAGTGAGAGAGAGAGAGAGAGAGAGAGAGAGAGAGAGAGAGAGAGGTGTACGCGTTCGAGTTACGAGAACGGATCAGACTAACGATGACAATTTGATAGCCAACCAAAAATCGTCGTCCGGCGTGAAATTTAATCGGATTAGTCGATTATCATTCGTAAATATTTGCAATGATTTAGCATGCAAGGCATCATCCGGATAGTTATCACGCGGTAGCAGCAGCAGCAGCAACAGCAGCAGCAGCAGCAACATCGGCAAAAGCTTCCGTTGGATCACGCGAGGAATAAATCATGAGAAACTGGGTCGACGGGCCGTCTAAATCGGCAAATAGGAGAATTTTGGACGACGAAGAGTACTGTCTATTTGTTCTCTTTTTCTTTTTTTTTTTTTTTTCTATCCCGAACGAAAGTAATCAATCGAAAATTAGAATTTTAATCGGTAAAAAAAAAAAGGGTGAGAGTTTTCTAATATTTAACGCGTACCTGTGCGCGCGCGCACACACGCGTACTCGTACATACACATACACACACACACACACACATACACACACACACACACACACACAATACGTAGGTACGTACATACGTATATATCGGATTTTGTACGGAGTGTTTGCGCGATATCGAATCGACGCATCCTTTTTAAATACATTTTCGATTGGACGTATGAAGTATTCAAATCGCGTCGTTGCTTTCGTGACCGGCGTGCTCGGTTTTTCCCAGAGGGGAGGAGGAGGAGGAGGAAAAGAAGAAGAAGAAGAAGAAGAGCAAGCGGCTCCGCGACTTCGAGAAATCGAAGTAGGTCGAACTCCTCTCTCTCTCTCTCTCTCTCTCTCTCTCTCTCTCTCTCTCTCTCTCTCTCTCTCTCTCTCTCTCTCTCTCTCTCTCTCTCTCGAGCACGACGAGGTAGGTAGATAGGTAGAGGTAGGTGAACGACGTGGAAGTCCCGACAGAGAAAAGCCTCGACTTCGGACAGGATGACGTGGATATTTCGTTTCTACGAAACTTTTACCCTTCCCTCTCGTCCTCTCACCCCCCCTCGCCTTTCTTCTTCCTCTTATTCCTTTCGTCTCTCTTAAAGTTAAACGCGATTACGCGAGAAGATTTATCGACGTGTTCATATCGAAACGTTGGGGGTTGGGGGATGGTGGGGGTTGGTGGGTGGGCGGGTGGTGGGTTACGACGGCCTTCGCCTTAGATTTTCCTTCTACCTTCACGATACACGAATATTACGAAAGGATTTTCTCGGTCTTATGAATCTTTCGATTTTCCCATCCTCGGATTTCCGATAGTAACGATCTGTGATCGTAAGAAGGAAAGATGGAAGGGGAAAAAAAAAGGAAATAAGGGGAAAAAATGAAGAGGAGAAGGAAGCAAGAAGTTAAGTATGTTAATTCGAAGTTCGACAAAACGTTCCGATCTCTCTCTCTCTCTCTCTCTCTCTCTCTCTCTCTCTCTCCGATCATCACGGTAATCTCGGTAATAACCTATCCAAGGGGATAAACGGCGATCGACTACGTTCGCGATCGA
Organism: Dolichovespula saxonica; assembly: GCA_911387935.1. Classification (NCBI taxonomy): domain Eukaryota; kingdom Metazoa; phylum Arthropoda; class Insecta; order Hymenoptera; family Vespidae; genus Dolichovespula; species Dolichovespula saxonica. The sequence goes on along the minus strand of OU426997.1, from coordinate 9,524,083 downwards.
TCCAACTTCAAATCTAAACGTCAATCACGATCTGTAAAAGGTCACGAAGCCATTACGGGGCATCCCGTTCCTGAGTAAAGGGAAAATGTGTTCGCCTTTTATAAGTCCCGGCACATCTACCTCTACTCGGAATAATAACCACGCGGCTATACGTACCGTAACCATCCTTCTTGCCGTTGCTTCGAGCCGATTTCTCCGGGGAAAGAAAGAACGAAAGAAAGAAAGAAAGAAAGAAAGAAAGGAAGAAAAGAAAAAAAAAGGGGGAAAATATTCGAATCGCGCCCTTCCAATTATAACTCGCAAAGATGAAAATTTATGCTTCCGTAGGTTTCGTTCCTTTTCGTTTTTTTTTTTTTTTTTTTTTTTTTTTTAAACCAATCTCCCCCTAGTACACCTTTCGTTCGAAGGAAACGCACGAAAGAGAAGGAGATAGATAAATAGATAGATAGATAGAGAGAGAGAGAGAGAGAGAGAGAGAGAGAGAGGGGAGTGTAATTGCCGAGAGTTTTTAAACGATCCACGAGGCGACCGTTAATAGAATGTGTTTCTGACTTTGAAACGTCGAAAAAGTAGAGAAAAATATCGAGTTACCGTACTCGTAGCCACAAGGGCCAAGGAACAAATTTTCACGTTTACCTGATTTCTCGCTCGCGTTTAGAGAGAGAGAGAGAGAGAGAGAGAGAGAGAGAGAGAGAGAGAGAGAGAGGGAGGGAGACACCGCCGAAAAGGTTCGAAAAGGTCCGGACAAACTGTGTAAATTTAGTTGCCAATTTAAAAGCAATTACCGCAAGCTGCACCGAGTGGCAAGTTTGTCGTTTCGGCCAATCCGGTTTTCATAATCGCAGCACGCTTCCTCGTAAATACCATGGCACTTTGTCATTCGAAAATATCGCTATCCTGTTGGGTGGCTCGAACGACTAGCTACTTTTCTCCCTCTCACTCTCTCTCTCTCTCTCTCTCGTCTCCTCCTCCCGCTCCTCTTTTTTCTCTACTTTTACCGATTTTACGAAGAGGGTGGCATAGTAGGGACCTTCCCTCAAACCGACTCGCCAATTTGGCCGACGGTCTGTTAATATTTCCAATTAATCAGGTCTAGTCGAACTATTCTCGACCATAAAGGAACGTCAAATGAAAATATTTGTAATCCTATTGTTTGTTTGTTTTTTTTCGTTTCTTTTTATTCCTCTTTTTTTCTTTTTGTCTCGCTAAAAAAAAAAAAAAGAAAAAGAAAAATGAAAAAGATCGAAATTACCGCTCGATCGGAGCGGAGCCGAGGGTCTTCGTGGACTAGCGGGTGGTATCTCTTGGAAAAGAAGAGGAAAAAAATGACAAGGAGAAAAGGAAGGAAGGAAGGAAGGAAGGAAGGGCAGGAAGGGCAGGATAGGAGGGATGGTAGGGCACGAAGGAGCAGCAGTTTGGCCCTGTAATTACGAGGAAACACGGGCTGACGAGAAGGAGATCCAGAGAAAGAGTCAGAGAAAGAGCGAAAGAGAAAGAAAGAAAGAAAGAAATAAAGAAAGAGAGAGAGAGAGAGAGAGAGAGATAGAGAGAGAGAGATGAGGTTGGAGGGGAAGGGAGGAGTCGATCGAAGGGGTGGCGAGGAAGATCAGCTCCGAGAGAGAGAGAGAGAGAGAGAGAGATAGAGAAAGCGAACCCTATAATCTTGCTGGGACCGCCCCTTGTTTGCTTGTATAATTACCCCATGGCCCTCCCTTCGATGAGGAGGCCCCGACGGGCCCTCGATTCAAGCGAGCGATCCGAACGATCCGAGCGAGCAGGCCGACTCGTCATTTCGTTCCCTTCCACGCTCGGCCATAATGCCGATATCATTACCTAATGCAGTGCGCGCATGCACGAACGAATGCACGAGCCCATGCACGAGTGCATCCACCATCGGCGCATGCGCCCACGGCCTCTTCCCGATATATACCTACTTACGATCGTTCCGTACATACATACGTATATATACTCTTCCCTTTATTTTACTATACCCCTCTCTCTCTCTCCCTCTCTCTCTCTCTCTCTCTCTCTCTCTGTCTCTCTCTGTCTCTCTCTATCTCTCTCTCGTTCTCCTCCCCGCGATTTCTCAGGATTGACGTAATTGGCTTATTTGCATTGTTACGTCTGTTCTACCTTTACTTTCTTCCTCGGTCTCTTCTTCTTCTTCTTCTTCATCTTCTTCTTCTTCTTCTTTACCCCTCTCTCTCCCCCCCCACGCGGATCCTATACGATGGATCGTTCGAAGGCGAATAAGACCGGGGCCCTGAGAGTAATGCAGCTTTGGTGTTCGACCGAAAAGTGCACTTTTCTCGCGAGAGACACGGCCGCAAGTATCGTTCGTCCTCTTTCTTTCTTTTCTTTCGTTCCGTTTCTTTTTTCTCTCTCTCTCTCTCTATCTATCTCTCCCGTTTTGGCATTGGGGAGATAGAGATAGATAGAGATAGAGAGAGCGAGAGAGAGAGAGAGAGAGAGAGAGAGAGAGAGATTGAGGCCGGTACCTTCGTACTATCGATTATCTTTTATTAGGTAAAATCGTTAACCTTTTTACTTTAATTCCTCGTGCGAAACGATCGGATCGATTGATGGAAATTTCGAAAGGGTTAGAAAGAAAGAAATTAGATACGGATTCGTCGATGGAAATGGAAGAGTTTTAACTTCGTTTGACTAAATTAACGAAACAAATTCGATATCTCGAGAGAGAGAGAGAGAGAGAGAGAGAGAGAGGGGTGGAGAGAGAGAGAAAGAACCGAGGTCGACTTTTCTATATCCTCCCTCGTAGTTTCGAATCGTTATATACGTCGATGTTTATCGCTTTATGTTCGCATTATACGATTCTATAATTCGAAAAAGATCGTTTGTCCGTAACGTTATAAAATTTTCATGAGCCCGACCATTTTGGTCCGTTTTATGATATCCACCCTCCTCCCACCCCTCCCCCTTCCCATCGAAAGGGCCGGATTTTCGACTGGCGTATACTCCACTTACGTACATATCTATCTATCTATCTATCTATCCTATGTATGTATGTATGTATGTATGTATGTATGTATGTATGTATGTATGTATGTATGTATGTATGTATGTATATAGTCAATCGGGAACATTAAAATGGAAATATATAAAAGTTATATATTGGCCGAGGATACTCGATTTCTTTTATTTTTATTTTCCTTTTTTTTCTTTTCTTTTCTTTCCTTCAATTCTTCTTTTTTTCTTCTTGTCGTTGTTGTTGTCTTTGTGCTTCTTTCTCTATAAAGTTGTAGCACGCGCGAAGGCGCGAAACTAAATCGCGAAATGTATCTTCCGAGATGAAAAGAAGAGAAAAGAAAAGGAAAAAGAAGAATATCTCTCTCTCTCTCTCTTTCTTCGCGGCAGAGATAGAATCTCTCTCGTACTTTAGTAACCACCGTGAATCCCTTCACGAGGCACGTCAGTTCGATGCGGTCGCGTTCACAATCGGTTCGAGGCAGCCGGCTACGGTTCGAGGACGGTTCAATTAGTTCCGTTCGAGTCCGCTTCGCTTCCATCCGAGGCGGTTTAATGGACGCCCGCTCCCAGGGCCTTCTCTCTCTCTCTCTCTCTCTCTCTCTCTTTCTCTCTCTTTCTCTTTCTCTCTATCTTCGATAATTTCATTCTTCGAGTTTAACGACGCTCTATAAGCAATTACACCGTGGATCGGGGCACGCATAATTATTACGTTATGACGAGGAATAAACAAACGGAGACGAATGAGCGTGTACGAGTCGCGTAGATCTAGAATTTATAGATTATAAATTTCACGTTAGATGATAACTTATCTTTTTTGTAATATATGTATATATTTTTTTCTTCTTCTTCCATCCATTTTGAAAACAACGATCACGTAAAACGACTCTGCTTTAGTCTCTGCGCCACTACGAGCTCGTTTTCGACACCGACGACGAAGCGTAAGATCGGTGGACCAATAGCGAGAGGAGCAGGGCTAATTCACGTATTAATTCAAGAAGGGTACGAAGTGGCGGGTAGGTAGATAGTTAATAGTAGCCTCTGCCGCAAGGGCAAACCATCGAGACACCCTGGGACATTCCAAACGAGAAAGTATGCGGACTTTCATGACGTCGCTAACCGTGGTATTCCTTTGAACTCGGACCCAACTCCTCTTTTCGTCATTCTCCCTCTCTCTCTCTCTCTCTCTCTCTCTCTCTCTCTCTCTCTCTCTCTATCCCTTTTCCACCCTTATAAAGAGCCCCACGTTACGTTTTACGAACGCGTTTTCACCCTCTCCCCCTCTGTCCCCCTTTTAATTACACTCGTTATTAACTATTACACTGTATTCACCGTACGTACCCATGACGAGACCAACGAGACTTCGATAATTTCGTTGGACTCGTTATCGACGCCACCCTACATTCTTATCGCTAATATTATGGACGGTAAGAGGAGCGTGTATTTAAATTTTCTACTTCAGATTATTCGTTGAAATTTACGAGAAGGATGTAAAGAAGAAGAAAATAAAAGGAAAGAAAGAAGGAAAGAAAGAAAAAGGAAGGACAAAGAAAAGAAACGGGACATTGATTGTTTTTTTATCCTACCTCTCTCTCTCTCTCTCTCTTTCTCTCTCTCGAGAGGGAGAGAGATAGAGAGATCTGCGTCGAAGATCATAAAATTTGTGGAACTCTCGTAAGCCAGGTGGATTAGCTCGCTCTCGCCATAGTTCATTGCGTTTAGCGTATGCGTACCGAGCCCTCTCTCTCTCTCTCTCTCTCTCTCTCTCTCTCTCTCTCTTGTCCCCACTCGTATAAATTAATGCCGTTTAATCCGCTGTTACTGCGAGAACGTAAAAAGAGCTCAAAGTGCTAACGGAGAGGATTTAGTTGTTCTCCCTTTCTCTTTTACCAGCCATAGATCCAGGCTGGATTAACGGAGCCACACCAAGAATCTTGCTCTTTCTTCGTACATGCGACGCGGCTATCCTACATCCCCTTTGCATCCTTCTCTCTCTCTCTCTCTCTCTCTCTCTCTCTCTCTCTCTCTCTCTCTCTTTAACGCAAACGTCACGCACGCACACGCACGCATATTCGTCTTCGACTTCGATTATCGACCAATTCCCTCCTCTCTTACATTCCATTATATCAATTCGTTCGATTAATTGACTCGTTCCGCGTAAAATCAGTCTCTAAACTCTCATTATTGTTGTTATTATTATTATTATTATTATTATTATCGCGACCATGATAAAAGCTATCGATACGCGTCCGTCGAATCAATCACTTTATATTTCTATTGTACATATACGCGTGCACGCTTACGTATAACCGCATTTGTTTCGTTCATTATACCAGATACGTCTTCGTTTTATTCCTCATCTTCTTCTTCTTCTTCTTTGTTTTCTACATCTTCTTCCTTCGTTCGAAGCGTTCGAACGTTCAAATTCATACCGGCTTACTTAACTTTATCGATTTGATTCGATTAAAATTATCGATCGAGCTTTAAGATTCTTACAAAATGGCGCGTACGATTCGAGAAAAATCTCCTTCTTCCTCTCACCTTGAAAACGTCGATCAATTTTCAAACTGTGATACCCTAGTTCGAAACTGGAGTAAATATCGTGGCCAAATTACATATCTCGTCGGTTTACTTTTCTTTCGTTCTCTCTCTCTCCCTTTTTATTTCTCTCGTTCGTTCGTTCGTTTGTACTTAATAGGAAACCTTAATTAGAGACGCTCGATTATCGATATTTATTATACAGAGAAAGAGGATCGACGAATTGTTCGTTAACGACACGAAGAATAATAAACCGAAAGTTTCTTAAGGGATGCTGCCGAGAACTTTCTGCGAATTTTTGGCGATCGATAGGCCACGATATTCCTTAACTTTTCGACGTCGATTCTCGAGTGCGCCATTAGTCGTTAGTTCTCTCTCTCTCTCTCTCTCTCTCTCTCTCTCTCTCTCTCTCTCTCCCTCTCTCTCCCTTTTTCTTATTCCGTCGAAACGAAACGTCGTTTAATCCAAGCTCGTGTGAGAAAGAAAGAGAGAATGAACGAAAGGCGTCGTTTTCTGAGAGAGATAGAGAGAGAGAGAGATAGAGAGAGAAGTGAGAGAGAGAGAGAGAGAGAGAGAGAGAGAGAGAGAGAGAAAAGAACAGGCGACGGAGTCTGAGTATCCGTGGGATTAGTGTGGCGACGTTGTTCTATGCGTCTGAGGAGGATAAAGAGGATGAGGAGGATCGTAAGAGAGGAGAATCGGGAGGAGCTGAGGGAAGAGGGATGGGTGGGTGGAGGGAGGGAAGGCGAAACTGCGTGGGCGTATGGCGAAAAGCCAGCTCCGGACAGCCACTTCGTTTTCTACGATGCGACGAGCGGCCCAGACAAATCGGTACGCGGCTCGCGGCTTCTCTCTCTCTCTCTCTCTCTCTCTCTCTCTCTCTCTCTCTCTCTCGCGAAGACATCGACGCAGCATCCGAGGGATATGTAAGAATCCCTTTGCCGCCCACGTCACGACAAATTGTTGCTCGGCTGATCGACCGACCCTCCTCCGACTCTTTCATCTTTTTTCTTTATATATATCTTTCATCCTGTCTCTCTCTCTCTCTCTCTCTCTCTCTATCTATCTATCTGTCTGTCTGTCTCTTTCTCTATCTCTCTTTATTTCTTCTCTTTTCTTTAGTCAGCATCTTTTTCTTTCTTTCTTTCTTTCACTCTTTCCTTATTTCCAGCAAGCTTCGCACTGATTCCTTCCGTTTTCTCATATCTCGACAAAAGATTCGAACAGATAGATCCACACTGGATCACTCGTTGGATAGATCCAAATCGAACGATTCATATTTCGATTTTAGAAAAGCCCCTAGTATGCTCGATACTGTATTACACTTAGCATATTTTCTCTCTTTTTCTCTTCCCGTCCCTCTCTCTCTCTCTCTCTCTCTCTCTCTCGTGCGCGCGCGAAAAGGCGCGTGGAAAACGTGAGATGATTCCCGAGAAAAGCGAAGCTACCATTACGGTGGCGTATACGTGATTCGAAAATATTCAAGCCGTTTTAACCGAAGTCTTATTCCTTAACGACCATGGCTCGCATTCCACGGTCGCTTTTAGAAATAAGTCAATGATGATGGGAGTGGGAAAAAAAAAATCGAATAAAACGCGTCTAACCGAGCACGATTTTTAAACGTTTTATATATATACGCACACACACACATAAATATATATATATATATATATATGAATATCCTCGTTATATGTTCGCGTTATCGATAGTTTAATTAGACTTTTCCCGACTGACACGAATAAACTTAGTTTAACGGGAAAGGAATATGATAGAATTGTCGTGGATGTAATATAAGAAAATTAGAATCTTCTTTCGGTATAGTTTTCGACGTCGCGTATCTTTCGTCTCTTAATCAAACTGTCCGCACATGACGTACGACCTTTCTTCGGTAGCAAGTTTCATCTTGTACGTATCCTCCTCCTCCTCCTCCTCCTCCTACCTCCCTCCCCCCGCCCCCCGCCCTCTCATCCCACCCAAGACCAGCAGCCCCACGTAAGAGCATTCGATTTTGCTCAGAGAATCTAAAATCTTTCCTTTCCCGTATATCCGGCGAACTTTAGAATTTCAAAACTTTTAGACGAATCACGCGGGAATACATTAGCGAGAGGATACATCTAAGCGAGTTATCCTTCCTCTCTCTTCCTCCTCCTCCTCCTCCTCTTCCTCCTATTTTCCTTTGTGTTAGTTCTCTTTTTATTTTTTATCTTGTTTTTTTTCTTCTTTTGTTCCGTTCCGCTTAACACACACGAACAAAAAGGATCTCTCTCTCTCTCTCTCTCTCTCTCTCTCTCTCTCTCTCTCTTCTTTCGTTTCTCGGAAAAATCTAATCTCATATAAACAGAGGGGGTAGCTCTGCATACAACAGTAGCGGGACACCCAATACTCGGTCGTCTCCCTTAGTTTTTCCTTCTTACACGTTTTATCTTCGGAATTCGACTCCCACCCACTCCACCCTCTCTCTCTCTCTCTCTCTCTCTCTCTCTCTCCCTCGCTTTCTCTACTCCTTATTCGAGACTAAAAGAGAAGGCAATCTTCGAATGGAAGAAACAAATCCGAGACGTGGCCGCGTTCTCCTCCTTACGTATTTCGAGTACACGCGCGTTCTCAGCGGGCATAAAAATGCCTTTCCTTCGATATTTTCTTTTTTTTTCTTCCCTTTCTTTTCCATTTTTTTTCCCTTTTCTTTTTCTTTTTCCATCGACTCGGAAACATCTCAAGGTATCGAGTTATTCCCATTCGTTTTTTTATCGCATATATATATATTCTTTTTCTATTTCCGTTCTTAATTTTTGTTCGAAAAAACGTTAGTACGTTCTCGTTAAAATAGCATCGGGATCGTTGCGGTGCGTGTTAAAGGTGCATTTCGTATTATAAACGCGAGCAAGCTTTTTATTTCCACCATCACCACCACCATCACCACCACCACCATCACCGCCGTCATCGTTGACTTTTG
>OU426997.1:9508107-9513107 GCA_911387935.1 Dolichovespula saxonica | reverse complement strand
CCGTCGACGTTACGCTCGAGATACACTCTCGATTCTATGATCGGTGCCGCGTCTTTCTTCGTTCTTTTCGATTCTTAATCGACACGAGCTTTGTTTTCATCCTTTCGAACAACGAACGATTCCAACCTTTTTCCCCGACGACGATCAATATTTTCCCTCAATTCGTTCGTTCGTTCATGCATTTATTTATTCATTCATTTATTTATTTATTTATTTATTTGTTTCCAATTTGTTCGAGACGCCACTCCGATACACCGAAAGGCCCTCCTCTCGTTGCTTCCCCGATCGATACAAAATACTCCAGGTGTTAGACGAGGTCAGATACGACGATGGAACGAAAGGCTTTAAAGATCTAAGGGAAAGATCCAAGGGATGAACGGATCCACGATTTTCGTTTAGCTCGAATCAAACGTTCGGCCCTTTTTCCCCCTTTTGTTCTAAGCGCGCACGCGCGATTATCGACGCGTATCAAGGATAATTCGTTCATCGTGAACACACTGGATTATTCAAATTTTATCGCGAGGATTACTCGGGGATTTCACTCGTGTGTATCACGTGAAACACATACATATATCTCTCTCTCTCGATACGAGAACTTCGGTTAGCCCGTCCTACGTCCTCCGTGCCTTCGGCTTCATTATCGCTCTTGCATTATCGACTTTTCTCGGGGAAGAAAAAAAAAAAAATCATCATCGAACGGTCCTAAACAAATTTAGAAAGATTCGTTGGGGTAGACGGTGATTGGAACGAATGTAAATTGAAAATCGAAAGAGAGAGAGAGAGAGAGAGAGAGAGAGAGAGAGAGAGAGAAAAGGGAAAGATTGTAATCTATGTTTTTCTTTTACATTTGTTCTCTTTCTCTCTCTTTTTTCGGTTTACTCTTTAACCCTCTCTCTCTCTCTCTCTTTTTTTTTCACTTTCTTTGTTGAATTTCACCGGTCTCTACTAACGTTACTTTTTAGTAAAAGAAGTTGGAGGTTTGCTTTGCTCGTTCCGCTGAGGGCAAGCATCTCCCCGGCAAGCGCAGAAGGAGTAGTGGGCGGAGGTTGAACAACCGTGCAAAATGACTTAATGAACGGTATCTTTTACAGCGAGCTCTCTAATTATTCCGGGCGCTTACTTCTTGCCGTCAGCCATTTACTTTTGCAACTAGGGCTTTCCTTCTCTCTCTCTCTCTCTCTCTCTCTCTCTCCTTTTTTCTCTACCTCCCCTTTCATTGGGATTCGATAATTACCAGGAAAATTTGAGCAAAGTATTACGCTCAGATTCGTTTCGAGGTTCCATCGAGAGCCGAAGATAATAAGTTGAAGAGTGAGAGAGATAGATAGAGAGAGAGAGAGAGAGAGAGAGAGAGAGAGAGAGAGAGAGAGAGAGGAACTTCCCGGATGAGACAAACGACGGAGAGTTGGATATCGTAGAATTTAAATCACTGGGAAGGACCATCGGGAGTAAAGTCCCATGGTTCGATCGTTCCTATAAAGCGTACGACTGTTCGCTCCATTTGTCATAGGTTTAGAAAGAGTAAAGAGGAAGATAAAAAAGAGAGAGAGAGAGAGAAACAGAGAGAAAAATGTGAAATGAAAAGACAAGTGGGGATGGGGATGGGGAGGGGGAGGACGAAACCCTCGGCCAAGGAAAAAAAAAAAAAAGGAGGGGAGTCGCGGATAACATCCGAGAAGCATTGGGACTTTCTCGCGTGACTCACGACTCGCAAATTGAAAGTCCGAGTTTGGCTTGGAAGTGGAGCAGGAGGAAGAAAAAGAGATAGATAGATAGATAGAGAAAGAGAGAGAGAGAGAGAGAGAGAGAGAGATCCGTCTTGTCCGAAGATGAAGCTCGGTCAGACTCATAACTTATAAATTAGATTCATGTCGTCGTTGTCGCATTCATCCCCGGAGGCTACGTTCGTTCCGTGAAGGCATTACTACTGGCCTCGCCGTCGAGTTGGATATATAGAGCATTCTTTCTCTCTCTCTCTCTCTCTCTCTCTCTCTCTCTCTCTCTCTCAATGCAATAATACCGAGTTGACCACCTTCTTCTTCTTTTTCTTCTACTTCTTTTTTTTCTTCTTCTTCTTCTTCTCGTCGCGTTAACACCTGCGGCGACTTGGCAGCAGCCTCCTCAAAAGTTATTTCCGAAATGTTCAAAGAGAGAGAGAGAGAGAGAGAGAGAGAGAGAGACGTTCTCGTACGTCATCGAAATCCTTTGTTCTTCGTAAATCGTGAAAAATTCCTAGAGTGACGTGTATCTGTGCGCCGCGAAACGAAAAATTATTCTAACATAGAAACGATCGGAATCCTTTGTTCGAATGTTCGAACGAAACGTAACTACGTTCATTATTGGAGCAACTACGTAGAAGATGAGAGTGGTAGCGTAACTTTTCCGAAGCAAACATTTCCGTTTGTAGCGAAGGCAATGCACGATCCATCTCGAATAAGTCAAGAGACTCGAACGACATTCCATCCTCTATCTTTTCTTTGTCTTCTTTATATTTTTCTCTAATTTTTTTTTTTTTTTACTCAGGGAATACGAGAGAACGAGGACGTCGCGTTACGTTGCGTTGAGTTACGTTGCGTTACGTTACGACGTTGGCAGCGCGTAAATGCGGCCATGGTCTGGCGACGGTGGTGGTGGTGGTGGTGGTGGTGATGGTGTCGGTATTAATATCGCATTCGGGCCATCTGCCGACGCTCTGGGTTATTAAAATGTAAACTTCATTATCATTCCCCGTTGTAATTACATCTTTTTCCTTTTCTTTTTCTTTTTTTCTTCTTCTTCTTCTTCTTCTTTTCGTCTCTCGGTACCCGTTTTCCTTTCTCCACGACTTTCACGTTCATCCGTTCGTACCACCAACACCAACACCAAAACCGTGCTCGTTCTTACGTTCCTTCGTACGTTCTAGGTCGTTGGTTTGCATTAGCAGAGGGCTTTCATTCCGATTGGCGCTAAGAAAAGAAAAGAAAAGTAAAGAAGGTTGATAAAGAGAGAGAGAGAGAGAGAGAGAGAGAGGGGTAGAAAGAAAGGGAAAAAGGGAGAAGGGCGATGATATTTTCCGGGTTTCTCGAGGCACGCGCCATTTCTGCCACACGCATTTAGGATCCTGGAATCTCTCTCTCTCTCTCTCTTTCTCTCTGCGATATTGGACGAAGACGACGACGACGATGATGGCTCGCAATCTATAGCCGCGCTCGCTGGTACCTTTTCACCTACCAATCTCATCGAGAGTCTTGATATTTTCGTATTCGCACGGTGTTGTCGTCGCCTTGGGATCGTTTCAATTCCTTCGGAAATTCTTTTAGACAACTTTTCTTTCTTCTTCTTTTTCTATTCTTTTCTTTTCTTTTCTTTTCTTTTCTTTTTTTTCATGCGACCGTAAAACCCCGACCCCGAAATTATACCTTCGAGCAATTAAAGTAGGCATTTTGAGAAGATACGAACCGAGAGAGCTAGAGAGATAGAGAGAGGGGGTGGGGGGTGGGGAGAAATAGGAAGGAATGGTGGAAGTTGGCAAACTACCAATTCTTCGTTATTATTTATAACGGATACATAATTAGTTCCTGTAAATTTCATCGCGGTTTCCTTCGTGGTTTCCAACCAAAATTTAGGTACAACCCTCTCTCCCTCTCTCTCTCTCTCTCTCTTCCGTGCTCAACTCCTACTGTAATAATTTCCCCGGTGTTATTTTACAACCGAACCGGAATTACTTTGCAAAAGTTTTTCGTTGATACATTATTTTCGTTCGATCCAGTATTATTAATATACGATATTGGGTTTAGTATCGATGAAATATAGGAACGATCGAATCGATGGATGTGGGAATAAAAGTAGGAAGGTAGAAAGAAAGAAGGTAGGGAAGTGTAGGTAGATAGTAAGGAAGGAAGGAAGGGTAGGTGGGGAAAAGGGGGTGTAAGCAAGAAGCGAAGAGAAGAGAGGGAGGGAGAGAGAGAGAGAGAGAGAGGAGATGGGAACGTTCTAGTAGGAAGGACAATGGCTCGGAGGACCGCAACAATGCGCTTCGGTCGTGGCCGGAGCCACTTCGGTTAATTAATTGCTCGGGCCTTTGTTGACGAACGCGTGCGACATCGAACACACACACACACACACACACACACAACACACACACCGTTTATCTCGCTCGCTCTCTTACCTCCCCTCTGGTATCTCTATCCGTCCTTTGCATCCACCACCACCACCACTACCTTTTCGCTTCGAATTAATTAACTAGAGTTTCGCGGGGTTCGACGATCGACGGCCCGCTCAAGGAAACACTACCCACTATTCCCCGTCGGTTACGGTAAAACGTCCTTCGACGAAAATTGTTGAATCCTTACTATAGCCGTTCGTTTGGCGTTAGCCAAACTAGCTAGTTTACCGTAGCGCGATGGCTTAACGTTTCATTCGTAGTGTATTCGCGAAACACAAGAAGAAAGGAGGATGGGATAGGAAGTAGGGGAGGAGGGTAAGGGAGGGGAGGGGGGAAGGCACGTTTCGGTGCCTTGCGTTTTCAGATAAACGCCCTTGGTTCCCACGTAAGAGGAGCTGCTAGAAACAATACGGCTCTTCTCTCTCTCTCTCTCTCTCTCTCTCTCTCTCTCTCTCTATCTCTATCTCTATCTCTATCTCTATCTCTATCGCTATATCTATCTCTCTCTTTCATTCTCTCGGTTTGGTGCAAGCTACGTTCGCGAGAAATTGCAGGAGCGACCGGCAAGAATATGAGAGACCCAGTTCGCAAACTCTGTCCCTGACAACGAGTTAACTTCGAGCTCGCGGATGTTTCGAAAACTCTTGGGGAATAGATAAAATCAAATTGGAAACGGAAGACCGTTTACCGAAACTGCCGCTCTACGCCATTCTCCTTTCACTATCCCTTCCTCCCTCCCTCCCTTCCTCCCTACCTCTCCCTCTCTCTCTCTCTCTCTATACCTCCGGATCTTGTCTTTGAAAGCTTATCGAACTGGCCTTACAAAATTTTCCAACTCTCGTTAGCCTAGCGAGCA
>OU426997.1:9485607-9503107 GCA_911387935.1 Dolichovespula saxonica | reverse complement strand
AAATATGTCGAGGAAAAAGGAATAAGGGCTCTCTCTCTCTCTCTCTCTCTCTCTCTCTCTCGAAGGTCGATAATGCGCCCATCGCGCCTTGAAATGCCTTTTAGAAGAGAGATCCCTCTCTCTCTCTCTCTCTCTCTCTCTCTCTTTTTTTCTTACTTTGTACACGTTCACATATATAGAAAGAGAGAGAGAGAGAGAGAGAGAGAGAGAGAGAGAGAGGGGGAGAGAGAGAGAAAGGGAGTTCGAAACTAACTCCGTGTGTAGACGATTGTAAACGTGTTTGTGAAGTGTGCACGCGCGCGCAAAAGAGAATTAAGATTTACAGCCGTCGTATAGGCATTGTAGGCCGCTCGTACGCTCGGGCACCGTCGTAGATCAAGTCACGTAACTACGTTCGGGGCCGATTTTAAGGAGGCCCCGAAGGAGTCGGTTCTTCTCCACCCCTCTCCCTCCCCTCTCTCCTCCTCTCCTTTCCTTTGGCCCTTTTTCGACGACGCTAGGATTCACGAGAGACTTTGGCAAACCGCGATAAAGTCTCCTCCCGATGCAGTTATAAACAGGTACTATTTGTCGCCTTCGAAAGAGGAGACTCATATACTTTCTGTATATATATATATATGTACACACACACACACACACACACACAATGTTTAGTGCTCGAGCGTATTCGTGAAGAGATGGACTCGAGATAAAAATTAACTCTGTATTTATTTATTTATTTATTTATCATTTTTTTTTCCCATTCCTTTGCGAGGAAAAAAACTTTATCCTCCTCGCTTATTTCTCTTCTCTCTTCTTGCGTTCTTTTTGTTTTTTTTTTTTTTTTATTTTTATTTTTATTTTTAATCTCTTTATGTTTCCTTTGAAGAAAAGAGAGAGAGAGAGAGAGAGATGGAGAGAGAGAGAGAAAATAGAGGACCTTCGTAGATTCGTGTCAGCGTATCTCTTTGAGTCACGCGAAGCTCGGCTCGATAAGGTGAAACGTGAGTCTCTCGATTTTTTGGCGAATGTTGAGAAAAAGCGAACACGGGATAAGAGACACACACACACACACACACACACACACACACACACACACACACACACACACACACACACACACACACACACACACACACACACACACACACACACACACACACACACACACACACACACACACACAAAGAGACACACACATACGACAATTCGACGATAATAGAGGCTCGCACGTAAAGCAACTTCGCGAAATTATCGTATCTTTCTTCCGCGCGATAACTCTTCAAGTTCATCGTCATACGTAAGATTTCTTAATCGTCGAACCGAGCGTCTACGAGTCTGGAAGGAAAAGATTAAAAAAAAAAAAGAACAAAGAAAAAAGAAAGAGAAAGAGAGAGAGAAATATTCAAATGGTCGTGCGGTCTTACTCGTACGTTAAGCGAAAATTCTCGTAAATCAGTATTATATTTAGATTCCATGGATTATTCGACTACCAATGGGGCTCCCCGTGTGTGTTTCTCTCTTCCACTATTTCGTCATTATTTAAACGGCAATTGATTTATGCCACTTGGAAAAAAGGGGGAACCGCGTCCGTTCGATTCTCGTTACTTTATCCTTTATCTTCTCTTCATCGACAAGTCATTTTGTCCGGCTCGACGCGACGCCGTTCGTTCGTTCGTTCGTTCGTTCATTCGTTCGTTCGTTCGTTCGTTCGTTTTCTCTTTTTGGCTTCGAACGAAGCGAATTTATAGCGACGGTTAAGGAAATTAATCGTACTCGATTTGCCATACTACGAAGCTAAAGTGAGACGGAGATTCAATACGACTTTACTACTCTACCATTCGATCACATCCCTTTTCTCTCTTATCTCGCATATTCCACGAGTAAACCCGTGAAAATTCTTCGTATATATACATACATACATACATACATAAATATATATGCGTGCGTGTGTGTATGTGTGGGAACGTATCACACGTTCTTACGTATATTAGCAACATAAACTGGATATCGCATTTAATCTCCTCGCGGAAATAGGTCAACCCTATAGGAAAGACCATGCTCCTCCTCCTCCTCCTCCTCCTCCTCCTCCTCCTCCTCCTCCTCCTCCTCCTCCTCCTCCTCCTCCTCTTTTCCCGTCGATAGGCATGCCCATTAAAGCGTTGAGATTCTTTCGAGA
Source organism: Dolichovespula saxonica (assembly GCA_911387935.1). Lineage (NCBI taxonomy): Eukaryota > Metazoa > Arthropoda > Insecta > Hymenoptera > Vespidae > Dolichovespula > Dolichovespula saxonica. Next base: position 9,500,949 of record OU426997.1, on the reverse strand, counting down.
TATCCGACAAACAATGTTTCTCTTTTTTTTTTTTCTTTACTTTGCCAGCTAATCAAATCTTATAACGAATAATCTAAAAGTCAAGAGTGGGAGGGTATAAGGGGGAGAGGAAAGTAAGTAATGTAAACGATGTAACGTAAGGAACGATCAATCCTTTTTCTCATCGACCTTTCGCAGAAGTTTGATATTACAATATCCACATATTCTCGTTCTGTTCTATTCTGTCAAAAAGAAAAAAAAGAAAAACAATACCGTTTCTTCGTAAATATACTTTTATTTTGTTCTTTCGTAGTCTCTCTCTCTCTCTCTCTCTCTCTCTCTCTCTCTCTCTCTCTCTCTCTCTGTCTCTTTCTCTTGTTCCTTCTTGCGTATAAATAAACATATACAGACACATAGCGGGAAGAAGGACAGAGACAGAGAGACAACTCACGCACGTACACTTTACTCGTGTGTAGCATCCGATCGCGTACAGTCGTCGAGGGGCCACCGATAAGGACGCATTCCAAGGTGTCGCTCGAGTACGAATACACGAGAGGAACAAGGTATCCAAGCAAGCATCGATCCGGTAGAAAGGAGAGAAAGGAGCAAAGGGGAGTTGGAGGAGGAGGTGGAGGAGGTGGAGGTGGAGGAGGTGGAGGAGCTTGGTAAGTCGTCCTTAGAACGCGCTGTTTATTGATTTATTTTACGAGGATCGTAAACTCGATCTCTCTTTCTCTTTCTCTCTCTCTCTCTTTCCGTACCACCATCACCACCATCACTACCGCCACCGCTGCCATCATCGCCATCACCATACCACCATAGCCCACCATCAACCACCGACATATTGGCATCGCTGTGACCACTCCTATACATATATACACACATAACCATCATTTCGAACCAGCGCTCTCTTTTAGTTTGCTCGTGTTCGTCACGTTCTCGAGGATCGAAAAAAAAGCGTCTCGCTAAAAAGAAACAACGAACGAACGAACGAACGACCGGCGCACAACAACAACAACGACGACGACGACGACGACGACGACGACGATCAACAACAACAACAACAGCAACAACAACGCGAACAAGCTACGACGAAGATGAAGACGAAGACGAAGACGAAGACGAAGAGGACGACTATACAAGAAGACGAGAAGCAAAAGAATTAAAGCGAATAAATATAGGAAGTCTCGTTTCGAAAAGCCCGCGCCTGGCCCTCCGCGCACGACAACTCCGAGAGATATATTGTCGCGAGTATATTTACGAGGAGCGAGAGTTATAAATCACGCGTTCGTCTGCTTTGGCCGACCGGGAGAGAGAGAGCGAGAGAGAGAGAGAGAAAGAGAGAGAGAGAGAGAGAGAGATGGACAGTGGGGATACACGGGTTGGGAGTACACGAATACGCACATACGGCAAAGAAATACGCATAGCCGCCCTCGCTTGGTCGAACCGAACCGGTCAATGTCTCGACGTAATGGTTTTTCGATAATTGTGTAACTGTTTCACATTGCCGCCCGGTGAAACACGGCGCTGTGTAAACGCTTTTACCCCCTTTAACGAGCCTGCCTCGGGACCTATCTTCCTCTCCCTCTCTCTCTCTCCCCTTTCTCTCTCTGTCTCTCTTTTTCTTTATACGCGCGGCAATTCATATCTCTCTCTCTCTCTCTTTCTCTCTCGCTCTCGCAATCAGGATGCTCGTACAGGATCGACCGTATCTTCTTTGACGCATTCACGCTGCGAGTCGTTTCGTATTCGTACGCATTCTACTCTCTCTCTCTCTCTCTCTCCTTATTATTATTCTTCATCTTTCACCTCCTTCTTCTCCTCCTCCTCTTCCTCCTCCTCCTCCTCATCTTCCTTTTAATTTTCCGTACACGGTGTGGACGTGCCAGGAAGAAGGCGACGCTTCCGCGAATCGAATCATACGTTGTGTTGTACGTACACGACCATAGCCTATAATCGAACGGACATTGTCGCGAAATGTTGCATGCAAATTGGATCTTGTTACTTTCTTTCTTTTTCTTTTTTTTCTTTTTTTTTTTTTTTTAATCTCGCGTGCGTGCGCACGCACGTTGTTTTTTAATTTTTCGTTTTCTTGTAGACACGAGATACTGTAGTAATTATTGCGGACGCTTTTTTAGAAGGAGGATACGCCTTTATATTTAGCGAACAAACGAGAAAGTTTTCTAGCTCGTTCGAGGTTGTAACGTGTAGGTGGATGACGAGGACGTGGACGGGGACGAGGAGGGGGTGTGTAGGGGTGGAGGAGGAGGAGGAGGGAGCTACCTGTTACACCGTCGAAACGATTTATGATCGTCCCGGTCGCCGTTGTTTTCGATGCCTCGAATATCGCCCGTACAGGATGAAAACATTGGAAAGGACTTCTATTCTCTCCCTTCGTCGGGCGAATTCCCCATGGATTTTTCAACGTCGATCGTTTAATATAGAAACGTCTGGTATATTTATCGTAAGCCGATATCGAGAGAGAACCTGTATGGGATGGGTCATATATATGTGTTCGTGTGTACGCGCGTGTGTGTGTGTATATATATATACATATATATATATATATAAATACATGATCTTGATACTGGAGGTATTAGAACGATCCTATTGTTGTATCAATTTTGACCGCATATTCGAAAGTATTTACGATCTTGCCGAAATCTTACTGTTGCCCGATACTTGATCATACATTCTGGAAGGTTTCTTCGATATTAATCAAATTTCTTGTGAGATCCGTCCTACCTTTCCCGAAATAGGAATTCTGTAACTTCGATAGTTTCCGAACGTATATATATATATATATATATATATATATATATATATATATACACATATATACATACATACATACATGTATAGCGAACGAGAGAGAATTTCAAAATTTCAACGATACGAAACAACTCTTCCCTCTTAGTCTACTCCTTATATTTTCTCGAATAATTAGCCAATCAACAATTAAATTTGGGAATGATTTCGATTAATCGATAGGATAATTATCAACTATACAAGCACGTAATTATAATTTCCTGTTTATTTATCCTCTATTGACCTCCTTTCTCTTCTTCTTCGTCGTCGTCGTCGTCATCGTGGTCCCGTTTTTAAAATAACTAAAGTAAAGAATTTTCTAACGCGAGAAGAAGAGATGGTTGCGTTAGGTTGATATCATAATATTATAGTATAGGTATCGACAACTTGGCTCCCGCTCGTCGTATAAGTTTAATAACGTCTGACATCGAAGCGTATTTTAATACGCTTCATGGCATTATAAACGCGAGGGGGTGGATAAGCGACTAATCCTTCCTCGTCGGGGTTGACACACCACATCGAGTCCTCCCACCCTTTTACCGACACGTCGAGATTATAACTCTAACATTCTGGTTAACCTCCTTCGTCCATTCTCCCTTCCGATTTTATGAGAGGATCCTTGCGATATCGATCCCAACTCGTTCGTTATTATATGTTCAGCGTTTACGTCACACACACACACACACACACACACACACACACACACACACACACACACACACACACACACACACACACACACACACACACACACACACACACACACACACACACACACATATGTAGAATGCAGCCATAGAATATACGCGTATTGCAGTAAAAGTCAACGGTAGAGTTTCGTAAAACTTACTTTTTCCTCTTAAATTCGTCATCTCGGTCATTGAAACGTTATAAAGTAAATTCCATCGAGAAATGTTTAACAGAAAAGTTGGCAGGAGAAAGAGAGAGAGAGAGAGAGAGAGAGAGAGAGAGAGAGAGAGAGAGAGAGAGAGAGCATGATTTCAATGTCGTATACTTAACTTAACGAGAATACTCTGTTTGCATTAAGTCGTCCTGTACACGTCGTCCCTTTTTTTTTGTTCGTCGTCCTTTACTTCTCTCTCTTTTTTTCCCCCTCTCCTCTCCCCACCCCGCCCACCCGTCCTGTTTTAGTTAAATGCAACAACGATAAAGAAGCATAACCCCTACGGACATTATAAACGGTAAAGCTCGTTTCTAATTGTTAACCAAGGCGCGCGGAGGTATTCCAGTTCGTTTGAAAACGTTAGTTTAGTTTCGGCCAAGCAAGACACGAGTGTATCGCGGTAACACGCTCTCTCTCTCTCTCTCTCTCTCTCTCTCTCTCTCTTGAACTCTCTCACACTCTCACCCAGTTCGCTCTCTTAATCTCTTTTGTCGTTATCAGAGCCGCATATTTAATGCACTTAGAAAGCCAGCTCCGTATTCATAACTCGCCGTTAGCGCTGATAGTGGCGTACAGGCCGCGTAAAAAGCATTAGAAACTTTAAGAGCCCCTCCCTCCCTCCCTTCCTCCTCCCACCCACCTCCCACCCTCGTCTCGTTCCCACTAAAAGCGAGTTTTCAAGCAGGCAAGCCGCCGACCGTCGTTCGCCGTGATGATGCTCTCGCGCCGTCGTTGTTGTCGTTGTCGTTGTTGTTGTTGTCGTTGTTGTCGTTGTCGTCGGTGTAACGGGTGTACTCCGTTCTCCGTACATTCTCGATGACGATTACGCGCTTTTACCTCTTACAAGAGGTTAATATCCGAAAGTACAACGCATACTTTATTCTCCGCGTATATCCACGACTAACGCGTGAAGAAAGTATCGTCTCTTTCGTTATCCTCTCTCTCTCTCTCTCTCTCTCTCTCTCTCTCTCTCTCTTTGCTTTTTATCTTTACTTTTATATTTACCGATCGATTCGATTAGGAACTAACTAAGTTTCGGAATCGGCTTATGCGACACCGTTAACATCCCCAAATGAAATTCAATTTCGCGTTACTTTTTGGTCGAGAGAGATAGAGATAGAGAGATAGAAAGAGAGAGAGAGAGAGAGAGAGAGAGAGAGAGGGAGAGAGAGAAATGATATATCTAACGTGGAATCGTTTCGAACGAGAATGAAAATGTATTCGAATCGTTCGTTGAACCAGTGGTGGTTGCAATGGTAATGGTAGTAGTGTAGGTCCGGTGTGTTACGTTACGTTCAACGAAAATTTCATTTATGCACCACGAAGAAAGTTCTGGCTCGTTTATTCTTCGTCTCTGCAACCCTTCCTGCAACGACGACGACGACGACGAGGACGAGGACGAGGACGACGAGGACGAGGACGACAATGCAGTAAAACGTTAAACTTGTCCAGAAGCGTCGTACAGTTTCAATTCCAGTATCGCACGAACGGCACGACGAGAGACGACGACATTGGTAAAGAATAACGAATCGATATCGAGTTATCGTTCTCTCTCTCTCTCTCTCTCTCTCTCTCTCTCTCTCTTTTTCATCCTCGTTGAAATTCATCGAACGACGGCGAGATCACGCGGGTCGTGATCCCTACGTTCCTTACAGTTACTGCCGACAGTATCTTTAAGCATCGAGAAACAGAGAGAGAGATAGAGATAGAGAGAGAGAGAGAGAGAGAGAGAGAGAGAGAGAGAGAGAGAGAGAGAGACGGTCGATCCGTGTAAAACTTGAACGTACTCAAAGAATTTCGACGAGTTTTCTCCGACTGAACACTTAAAACTTCGCGCCCTTCTGAGTCTCGAAAACACTCGGAAGGACCGTCCCAAGATGCTTCTTTCTCTTTTCATCCAAGAAATAAAGAAAGAGAAAGCGAGAGAAAGAGAGAGAGAGAAGGATGGATCTTTCTCTCTCTCTCTCTCTCTCTCTCTCTCTCTCTCTCTCTATAAAAAGTTTAAAATTCTCACGCGACCACGTGCCGTTCCTAGCTACTCCAACGAGAAACAAGAAGGTTGGCACGCTTGACGCATCCTATCCGAGGATCGTGATACTTGGATACGTGGAATTTTTTTTTTTTTTTTTTTTTTTTTTTTTTGATAAAAATTATTTACCTCATAGAAAATACTCCTTATCCTTCTTCCGTACTCCTTAGAGTTTCTTTTAATGTTCGCGAGCTAAGATATTAATGGCGGGGTTTTCGCGAGCGCGCATACGAGGTTACCGGAGGCTGGGAGGAGATCGCTAGTAATTTTGCAAAATTGGTTACCTCGGGACGTTTATAATGCGAGAAAGAGATAGATAAATAGATAGAGAGAAAGAGAGAGAGAGAGAGAGAGAGAGCACGTAAGCCGTGCCGCTCGTGTATCTTCGAGTTACTACTACTACTACTACTATTACTACTACTAATACTACTACTACTACTACTACTACTACTACTACTACTACTACTATTAGCCCACCGAGAAAAGAGACCGTCGTCATTCTTCTCGCGATAAAGTTATAATGATTAAAAGGTGACGACTAGATTGCGCAGCGAGACGGTCTAATGGCTTTTTGCCTCGAGTAATTAGGAAATTAGTACTCCTACGGCACCGAGATAATTCCCTATCTTCCTTCCACTTTTTCTTCTTCTTTTTCTTTATCTTCTTCCTCTTCTTTTCTCTCTCTCTCTCTCTCTCTCTCTCTCTCTCTCTCTCTCTCTCTCTCTCTCTTTACACCTCTACTCTTATTATTATTCATTGTCCGTTCTCCAATCTTCGTTTCACGTTGGTCTTGCCAAAAGGCAAGCCTTTTTTTGAACTTCTTTTCTACCTTTTCTTCTCGAAGTTTTTTTTTTTATTTTTTTTTTTTTTTTTTTTCATTTTTTTCTTAACGTTTGCGTCCAACATTGTGTTAACGTATCCAAAAGTGGAAACGCATTTAAATATAATCGAGCACGGTAGATTATTTTTATTCCTTCCTGACCTTTGGTTACTCTCGTGGGAGGAAACGTTGAGGGTTAATTTAACGCCTCGAAATACGTCAAGGATGCTTGAACGACGTAAAATCGAATTTTAGCCCGAATTTAAAACGAGTCTCCTCGTATATATTCGAGAGAACGAAGGCCAAGTTCAAATCCGAATTAACCTCTTTCTCTCTCTCTCTCTCTCTCTCTCTCTCTCTCTCTCTCTCTCTCTTTCTCGTCGATTTATATTTTATGTACATACGTACACTTTTAAAGATTTATATCGAATTTCAACGAGTTTCGAATAGAAACGGGGCAATCTATGTATTCTCTCTCGTTTTATTTTTTGCATTCTTCTTCTTCTTCTTCTTCTTCTTCTTCTTCTTCTTTTTCTTCTTTTTTTATTCGTTTTCTTCTTTCCCTCCTCTCTCACTGTTCGGTAACGAAATTCTCTCGCGATAATTACGCGCGTCTACGCGTATACGTGCACACGACATAGTTTCATAAATTATTTATCGCGATATTAATAACGGCGCGTACGAGGCTCATTAGTAGAAAAGAAAGAAGGCATATTGCGCGTATGTACACACATTATATACATATATTTTTATATATATATATATATATATATATATATATATATATATATATATATTATGGTACCAGTGTGGGAGCGTATATATCACGGAGTTGCGCTTAATTGGAATGATTAAGGCGGTTTAAATTTTTTTCTTTCTTTTTTCTTTTCTCTTTTTTAATTTCAAATACAATCCGGCCGATAGATAAAAATAGTTGCCAGTGTCACGCGATCCTACTCCTTGCCTCTTAACAATTCATTCGTTGACTCGATGCCTCGAGCACTTACGTACTTACGTACTCTTACGTACTTACGCTCGACTAATCGCGACTGATATGCATAACTCGGAGAAAAATGCAGGATAGAGAGAGAGAAAGAGAGAGAGAGAGAGAGAGAGAGAGAGAATAAAGAGATTAAAATACTCGAACGTCAAGGGACAATAAGTTACATTTTCATAACTTTATAAGAATCCATTGCGTTTTCCGTCGCGATCCTTAACGTCGTCGTCGGAGGAACTTGAAAAATGGCCGAATACGAAAAAAGGAAGGAAGTAAGGAAGGAAAGAAAGAAAAAAATTTAGCCGATATTTATTACTTTTACCGAGCAAAAGGAAGGAAAAAGTTTATAAAATGGGGAATATTAAAAATTGCCCTCAACGTGCACGCTCCAAGTTGACTCTCATTGACTCCCCCGTCAACGGAGTTTCTCTCTTAAAAATAGAATAATTAGTTTGGCGATCCTTATTGAAGTTTCTTATTCATTTCTTTTTTCTTTTTTTTTTTCTTCCTCTTCTCCTGTTCTTTTTAAATACTTTCGACGATCCACGATCTACTTACGTACGTACGTACGTACGTCTCGGAATCTCTCGAATTTAAATATGGACCTCTCCTTGAATATGATTTAAAAAATACTTTTTCACGTTTCGATCGATGTACGAGCATAGTTATTATGACCGATGGGATTAACAAAAAAAAAAAAAAAAAAAAGGAAATAAAATAAAAATAAAAGAAAGAAAGAAAACATAAAAAAAAAGAGTAAAGAAAAGGAAAGGAAAGGAGGAAAAAAATAAAACTCATCGATGTTATCCGTTCTCTTACGTCAGCGATAATTACAATGGATGGTCGAAACGATGGTCGTTCAAAAATAGTTACTAGCTCGTCGAAGAAACTTTCTCTTCTTTTGTCGAGACAGTATTAATCGTTAATCGTTAATCCTCGCGACGTCACGCGCGACAACTCGCTCCTTTTTCTTTCTTTCTTTCTTTCCTTCTTTACTCTTCCTCTTCCTCTTCCCCTACTTCCTCTCCATCTTTTCCTCTCCTTCCTTTTTCCTTCCTTCCTTCCTCTTTTTCTTTTCTCTTTCCTTTCTCCATTCCCTTCCATTATTCCATACCACGAGGTAGTATATTCTCGGTATTATTATTCATTCTTACGTCAATATCCATACTGAAAGATTAGGATATCCTTGGGAAAATATATTAATAGGTATTACGAGGAGTCGACGTTGTAGAAAATTCGTGTTAGGGAACTTCCATTTTTTTTCTTTTCTTTTCTTTTCTTTTTTTTTCGTACCTTTTTTTTCGTTCTTTTTAACCTTCTCCCCGAACAATATCAAGCATCGCTTTAAAACACTACGCTCGCGTTCATTAGGGAAAAAAGATGGGTGGCAGGATGGAAAGGGGTGGACAGGGCGAGGAGAGAGACAGAGAGAGAGAGAGAGAGAGAGAGAGAGATAGAGGGTAACGAATGTTCGCCAACAGCGAGAAATATCGAAAGTCGATATTTTCTATAACACGAGAAGAGAGAGAGAGAGAGAGTGAGTGAGAGAGTGAGTGAGAGCACGAGGACGCGAAAACTTCGTTCCGTTAAAAACTTCGATAAGCCTTCGTTTCTTTTTCCTTTTCTCTTTTATCTCGTTTTCTTTCTTTCTACCTTTCTTTCTTTCCTTTCTTTTTTTCTCTTCCATTTTTTCTTTTTAAACTATAGCCCTTCACTCGCGCGATCCTTAATAATGTTTTTTTTCTGTTTTTCTGTTTCTTTTTTTTTTTTTTTTTTTACAGATAAAAATTATTCGACGATCGACGGTCGGCCAACCGAGAGAGAGAGAAGTTTCACGGGTTTTTACGAATTTACGTTGCATGACTCGAAATTATTCCGAATGAAACCGTGCGTTCCGTTTCATTTCCATTTATAATATGCGATATATCTTCGCCGGGCTTAGCGGTCACGAAATTATTCGTAAACTATTTAATAATGGAATCGACGCAAAAAGAAGAAAAAAAAAAAAAAAAGAAAAAAAGAGAAAAGAAAAAAAAGAAGAAAAAGAAGAAGAAGAAGAAGTAGTAGAAGTAACGTAGGAATGTATTCTCGTTTAGGCTTCGTGCGTTATTTCTTCATAATAAAATAATAATATTTAATTTCAAGAGCAGTCCTACTACCACAAACGTTTTATTTTCGTCGAATTTGTTAAAACAGAAAAAAAAAGAGAGTAAAAGAAGAAAAATAGAAAAACTTTCTCTCGGAGATATTGTTAAAATTACGTACCTGTATTTACTCGGATACGTTCGTAATAGAAAATATCAAGGATCCGAGGGTATGTCGATGTTGGAGGGGGGAAAAACGTATAGGCGTCGTTAGAGATATCTGATAAAATTTCGTAAATGGGAATTCTGACGTCGATAAGGAATCGATCCTTATCCGTAAGCGAGTCACGCTTCTTATCGGGAGATATCCTACCTTCGGCCTATCTTTTTTTATTTTTAGTTCTTTTTTTTTACTTTTTTACTTTTTTACTTTTTTATTCTCCCTCTCTGACTCTCTCTCTCTCTCTATCTCTCTCACATGCACTCTCTCCCTCCTTTCCGTGAGGATGGGGAGGCCATTATCGTCGCGTTTCGAGTTCGATTTCGAAAAGATCGAAGGTTGTCGAGGAAAACTAGCCATTGGGTGTGGGTCTTGTAAGTTAGACGAGGCAGATGGGTGTACGAGGGGTTCGGGAGGGGGAGTGTGTTACTCTCTGACGAACGAGTCTACGTGTCGGCACTGCAAACCACCCTCATTTAATTTACTGAGAGCCCCTCTATATCAGCCACATTCTCGGACTTCTTTGCGTAACCTGGAGGAAGAAAAAAAAAATAACAACTTTTGTCAGATACCGACAACCGAAATCTTTTTTATCGTTTCGTTATAATAAAGACTCTTGAATCCCTCTTCCTTCGTCGATCATCGTTTTTACATAAACAAAAGGCAGAGAGAGAGAGAGAGAGAGAGAAGCTTATTTGATTATTGTAGAATATTTTAAGTACTAAAAACAAACTACATTATTTACGATATTGATTCGGTCGTAACTTATCACGATTTTAACACTAATCCTTTTATTTACCCATCTATGTAACGCGTAACGTTAATGATAATTTTCGATCGTTGATCAAAAGATGTTACAGAGAGAGAGAGAGAGAGAGAGAGAGAGAGAGAGAGAGAGAGAGAGAGAGAGAGAGAGAGAGAGAGAGAGAGAGAGAGCTAATGATAATAAGTTTTTTTTCGAATAAGACTATTCAAACTATCCTATTGATTCATGCCACGAAAAAAAATTAATCTCCCTTTCTCTCTCCTTATATTCCCGTATCATCCTGCGAAACTGGAAAAAGGGAAAGAAAGGATGAAAGAAAAGAAAAGAAAAGAAACGCAAAAGAAAAAAGAAGAAAGGAATAAAAAAAGCGAAACAACGTTCTCTTTGAATAAAAGTTAATTAGCAGTGATGCCTCGGAAAGCCGCCGAGCAAAACCTATTTCCGTTTCGAAGGGTTACGAGAAGTTATTCTCCTCCCTCTTTTTTTGGCTCATCTGCACGCAATGGAGGCCCATAACCGAGGGCTGTGAGAAAAGGCTCGTATTTTTCTCTCTCTCTTTCTCTCTCTCTCTCTCTCTCTCGTTCTCTGTTTACCTTCTCTCTCTCTCTCTCTCTCTCTCTCTCTCTCCGCTAGGACTAATCCTAACTCTTGCATCTAATCTACAAAAGTCAAAGTCAGTTTTCCCCTATCTCTCGCTATTTCCTTTTAGAGTGCGTCTCGATTTAAATTAATATTGCGAGCTCTCTCTCTCTCTTTGTTAAATTACATCCTTCGCAAGCCTTTCCAGGTTTCAGGAATGAATAGAGAAAGCCTTCAAACTTCAAAGCCAAAGGTGTATATATATATATATATATATATATATATATATATATATATATATGTGTGTGTATATGTATATATAATATAGAAGGGTTTTGCTTGAATCAACAGAGAGATGAGCGAAGGGTCGAAAGGGTTCTCTAATCGATTAGTGCGTTTACTAAGTAATCTAATAACGTAAAATCGCACATTGATGAATTTATATCGGATTCTTTTTTTTTATCTTCTTCATTTTCTTTTTCTTTTACCCTCGCAACGAAAAATTTCATCTCAAGTAGGCTATTAATTATACGACTGTAGGAGTGAAAAAGCGGTAAGTCGATTAAATAGGCCACTGCGTTTATACTTGCACGTAATCACCTTACCACCACCCACACACCACCATCGACACTACGTATACATATTTATAGAAGGGAATAGTCTCTCTCTCTCTCTCTCTCTCTCTTTATACCTACGAGAAAACTTTCGGTATCGGCGATAACTCATTAAGGAAGTTCGTTGAAATGATCTGCTTTTAATTGGATAGCGCGAAAGGCGGCCAGGGGCTTTTGACTTTTCGAGTGTTCGTAAAGAGCGAACGCGAATACTATTCCGAGTTTGGAAATACGTTCGATACCTCCGAGGGATTTTCGAAGGATAGGGTATAACGAGACCGAGTCCCGTTTCCCTTTTCTTATCGTGATATTATCCCTTAGGTATTTCGCTTTTCAACTTATCACCAATCGCTTTATACCCATTTTATACTATAGTACCTACTATACATACGTGTATACAAGTAATATAGTTACGTTTATTTTCTAATCAATCGTAATGCCGTATATCGATAATCGTTAAAATCGATATATATATATATATATATATATATATATATATATATATATGCATATATATGTATATATTCTCGATCGTAGACATTTTCAAGGAAATTAATCGCGTCTGAATCACGAGGAATTTTCACGAATCGTTCGAAGCTAAATAGACGAGTATTTATGGCACGATTAGTAGTCCCATACTTAGCGGGAGAGTTAACAGCTTTAATGGCATTAACGTTAAACGAGAGCAAATCAAAGAGACAGACAGAGAGACATAGAACGGTTTATAGCGAGAGCGTTGCTTTATGGTCATCGCTTTCATTATGATCGATTTTAGCCGTGAAATCGAACGTGAACGTTGCAATAAGTGTTGCACGCGTACGTCGAATTCCATCGCGTTTGATGTCTCATTCCGTCTCTGTCTCTCTAACTCGGACCCGTCAGGCAGGTATTACGATTGGATAAGTCGAGTTACACCCGGTGAAAGAAAATAAAACAAAAAGAAAAGAGAAAGAAGTAGAACAACCAAAAAAAAAAAAAAAACAAAAAAAACAAATCGAACGATGGAATTTAAGAACGTAGACAACGAGAGCGAGTTTTCACGATGACTATCGAATAAGACAGGGTTGTTGAACTATTTATTTCCCTTTTTCTTTTCTTTTCTTTTTTCTTTTCCTATCTTTTTCTTTTTTCTTTCTTTTCGTATTCGTGCATAAATCGTAGGAGAAGGCGTAATAGGATATCCTTTGGATAGTTGGCTGGTTGGTTGGTTGGTTGGTTGGACAGTGGCACGCGGTGCTCACTGGCGGCACGATTTGTCCTACATCGGTACCAGTACTTCCAAGCTAGCTTTGAGCATATATATATATATATATATATATATATATATATATATATACACATATATACATACATACATACATATATACAGATACATACACGTACGCACGTAGGCTGTGCTTGTTCGATAATGGTCGTGAGATAAATTCAAAGTTCTCAATCATCGTAATAGCGGACAGGAAAAGACAGTCGTTGTCGTCGTAGCGATCTAGCGGATTATCCTTAAGCAAAAAAAGATCCATATAAGCGAGTGCGCGCGCACACTCTAGAGAGAAAGAGAGAGAGAGAGAGAGAGAGAGAGAGAGAGAGAGAGGCTCGTATGCGAGTTAGCTACGCAATATCGAACGTAATACTAGTTTTGCGTCCTTATTGGGCTCACTGCACCATGAAATTGGCCACTTTCACTTGGAAGTATGCATGTATGCATGCGCGTACGTGTAATGTTTAATCAAAGTACGCAAATTATCGGCGTTTCCGTTCTTAGCCGTCATCGTCGTCGTTGTTGTCGTTGTTGTCGTTGTTGTCGTTATTGTCGTCGTCGTCGTCTTGGAGGTCGTCGAGCTTCGATTACGCGCGAGAAACACGATATCCCATGTTACGCAAAAGTTTTACGGCTTGCTCGATGATTCGTCCGTGACTGAAACGTATTAGATCGGATCGTCCTTTTAAGAAGTCGTTTTCATCGACGATTAGGAAAAAAAATAAATAAAAATAAAAGAAACGACAAAAAGTTGTTTTTTTTTCCCTACTTACTACTCGAGATATTTATCGTGAATCGTGGATGTTGGGGACAGTGTTAGTCCCCGTACGGAACTAAGAGTTATGGCGTTATTCGAATATCTCGTTGTCTCGTTCTCTAACGCGATCGTTCTCGACGCCGACGACACGCCATTTTACTTTTCTTAAACGAACGTTTCGTATCTATCTTTCTCTCTCTTCTCCAAAGCGGTCGTAAAAAGGAAGGATCGATAAAACGCGACTCGGTTCACCGTCGCACGATTTTCGCTTCTTCTTCTTTTTCGTATCGAAATCGTATCGAAACGCGATTACGACGAGACCTTCCTGGTACGTCGTTGTTTTATTTATTAACGTTCGTTTTATTTATTCCTTTTCGTGTTAAAAGAGGACGAGAAGGACCAGCGAGAGTAGGCGAATTAAACGAATTAAATGGAAAAGAAAATAAAGGAAAGGAAGAATATATCGAAGTACAAAATCGAATCGTGTACGTACCAATTACGCGTAACCGTGACGCGATTTACGTACTGGTTGCATCGAACGAACGTAAAGAATGTCCGACCGTCGAAAAAATCCATTCGATTTTAGCGAGAACGCAAAATCGTCGTATCGGTCTCTTTTAAAAATCACGATCGTTAAGAGTATACGCGAATACTTTTGCTGGCGTTACGAATTTCGAAGTATCTTCTTATGCGGAATGGGTAGTAAGAATGTATGGAGATTATATCGTTTGCGAAGTAGTTCTCTCTCTCTCTCTCTCTCTCTCTCTCTCTCTCTCTCTCTCTCTCTCTTTTTCTTATATCCGTGGACGATGAAAGGAAGTAAATATTTATGTATGTATGTATGCAACATAATCGGTAAGCGGTCGAGTTTATTTAATAAGAGTAATGGGCTGAGAGAGAGAGAGAGAGAGAGAGGAGAGAAAAATGACGAAAGAAGAAGAAGAAGAAGAAGAAGAAGAAAAAAGAAAGAAAATGAAAATGAAAAACGGGAGAGGGACAAGTCCAGGCGGATATGCGACGCGTGAGAGAAAGAGAGAGAGAGAGAGAGACAGTAGATATACGTACAACGTACTCGCATACTTCGACGAGTATCACACACACACGTCTCTTGCGTGTATTTGTACGCGTCTATACGTAAGTCCCCCCACGTACGTCCTTATAGTCGTTAGAGAAAGGAAGCTCTTGTATATACGAGAGTATAGATATAATATATATATGCAAGCGTACGCGCATATGTCTCTACACGTGTACACGGATATACGTGTGTATATATATATATATATATATATATATATATATAAATATATATACATATATATATGTATGTAATATACGTGTATAGAGTAGCGAAGCTAGTATGCACGTCGGCGGAGTAACAATGAAGCAACAGGTTGCCGCCGCACCGGAGTTCTATGACAGATTGTGCAACCTTGATGGCCCGTGTAACCCTCCCTTTTCAGCCCTTTACACCCACTGGGCACTTTATGGCGTACGTTCGAGCGCGCCAGCTTTTACGACTCCGTCTTT
>OU426997.1:9478107-9480607 GCA_911387935.1 Dolichovespula saxonica | reverse complement strand
TTAAAGTTCGACGCGAATAAAAATCCTCACGATAGATAGGAAAAGCTTTGTCGTGTTTGTCGGCCCTGCCTCGGCTCGGTGAATCTCATTTGAATCGTAATTTACGGACTATATTCGTATTTCCCCCTCTTCCTTTTCTTCTTCCTCCTCTTCCTCGGACTTTGATATTCTTTGAGAAACTATTATCGTTTAATCGTAACGTTTTTTCTTCTCTTCCTTTTTTTTTTTTTTGCTTTTTCTACCTTCTTATCTTTTCTCTTTTCTCTTTCCTCTCTTTTTTATCCCCCCACCACACTCCCAACCCCCTCCACGTTGGTATTTCATAAGAGATAGCAAACGAGAGGTCGAACGAACTACGGTAAAGTAACAATAAAGTGAAAAGAGATTTTCGTTCGGTCTAATTTGGTAAAAGATCGAAGTTTCGATTGCTGAAAAGAAACATCGTCGTTGAAAGAAGAGAAGAGAAGAGAAGAGGAGAGGAGATGAGAGGAGAGAAGAGAAAGACGGCATCCATCAAGAACGTTATCGCGGAGAGATCTCGATTGTAAGAAACTCTCTCTCTCTCTCTCTCTCTCTCTCTCTCTCGTCTTTCTTGACTGGAAAATCCATCAAATCTTTCAACGCTGTAGCTCGTGAGCTTGGGAGACCTTATCAAAGGACTATGTGCCTCTCGTATCTCTCTTTTACTTCCTCTCTCTCTCTCTCTCTCTCTCTATCTCTCTATGTTCGTCTCTCTTTCCGTTTGGTTCGAACTAAGGAAAATTTTCATCGACCCGGACGTCAGAAATTCGCATGAAACTCCCGTCGGCCGTTCGTAACAAACCGCAGAGCTACGATTTCGCCTCGGGGCCGTTTGAACTCTAACACGGGGAGTCATGTGCTTTTCGTATCCAATCGAATTCCAACAATTACCGATCACCGTTCGCCAGTTCCCTTTATTTCGCTCCATATACATATACATACATACACACATATCTATCTATCTATATATATATATATATCGAAATAGAAAGAGAAAGAGAGAGAGAGAGAGAGATAGAGCACAGTAAACTGAAATTGCATTATTAAAATCTAATCTACCTTCGACCGAGTACGTATGTCAGGACCATTGGAAATCTGATACATCTATCTTTGGTTCAACAAAGAGTGAGAGTGAGAGAGAGAGAGAGAGAGAGAGAGAGAGAGAGAGAGAGAGAGAGAGAGAGAGAGAGAATGAGAATGAGAATGAGAATGAAGGTGTGCGTAGAGAGGGTCGAAGAGAGGGATGAGAAACGAAAAGCGAGCTGAAAAGATTGAAAGATTAGAAACGATTCGGAGGATATATTCGGTATCTTCGGCTCGATCG
Organism: Dolichovespula saxonica; assembly: GCA_911387935.1. Lineage (NCBI taxonomy): Eukaryota > Metazoa > Arthropoda > Insecta > Hymenoptera > Vespidae > Dolichovespula > Dolichovespula saxonica. The sequence goes on along the minus strand of OU426997.1, from coordinate 9,479,262 downwards.
GGTGAAAGTTTAATTAGGCACCCTCCCCTGCCATAGGCGGCCGCTACTTAGATTCTTATCGGCGTCGATACTTCTCTCTCTCTCTCTCTCTCTCTCTCTCTCTCTCTATCTATTTATCTATCTATCTATCTATCTCCATTTTTATCTTTTTCTCTCTTTTCTCTCGTCCGAACGTGCTTCTCGGATATCGAAACGTTCGCCATTCGTCTTGTTTGATGTCCAATATGTCCGAACCCGGCTCTCGTCTTTAGGGACTTAAGGAACCGTTTAGTGCCCTCGTCCCGTTGGAATATCAAAAAGGAAAAGGGAAGGAACTGTCCTCGGAACTCGATCCTTTCGATTTACGCGATACCTCCCTTTGAGTATGTACCTACCTTTCCTCTCCATCTCTATCTCTCCATCCATCTATCTATTTATCCGTCTATTTCTCTTTTTCTTTCTCTCTCTCTCTCTCTCTCTCTCTCTCTCTCTCTCTCGAGTGCATTCTTAAAGACATCCTCCGAAAAGTTTAATTGAATTTTTAAAATCGAATCGAAGCCCAAGGACTTATTTAACGATAATTTCCTCTTCCTTCGATCGAAATCAATATTTTCTTTCTTTTACAGGCCAAAAAATGGAAGAAATAAAAGAAGAAGAAGAAGAAGAAGAAGAAGAAGAACAAAAAATAGAGAAGAGAAAGGATACGCAAAAATGATGATGGTATCAACAACGGTAAGAGAAATTACATGTTCACGATTGGAGGAATGTTTATAGATAGTCCAGGACACGGACGTCCCGGTCAGTTTATATATTCAGTATTTATATTTTCAGTCAGTTTATATTTTCGGTAATTCGGAGAAACGACGCATGCGGATGGTCCAGTTATGTTGGTAAATTGGTTGTTAGGTATGTAGGTATGTAGATGGGTAGGTTGGAGGGGGGGGGGGTAAGCCGTTTAAAGGATGTTACTTCCAAAGTAGCGCGGAGAAGAGAGCGTGCGAATATTTAAAGCTCCGCGGACGTTTCGTTTCGCGTTAAGACTCGGCCGTGCATAATTGAAGGGGGTGAATGTGGCCACCCTCCTTCGCTGGACCACCACACCTCCCCCTTCCCTCCCTCCTTTCCCACCACGGTCTTCCGCATCTTTGCGGTTGCACGCTCGTTGCACGCTCGTTG
>OU426997.1:9450607-9473107 GCA_911387935.1 Dolichovespula saxonica | reverse complement strand
GCGGCGACGGCGGCGGCTGCGGCTGCGGCTGCGGCTCCTACTAAATCCAATTATCGCGACGTGACCGATGAAATACGGCCCTGCCGTTGGTATATTGTCAAGCGTTTTCGCTCCTCTATATTCTCTCCTTTTCGTTTCTACCTCTACCATCTTCCTCCTCTTCCTCCTCCTCTTCCTTCTCCTCTTCCTCCTCCTACTCTTCCTTCTCCGAGAGAGAGAGAGAGAGAGAGGGAGAGAGAGAGTCTTTGCCTTTCGATCGAATAATCCTCGTCTCCTGGGAAGGCAAGAGAGAAATCTCATGTATCGTCATGGAAAACGTATTTTTCCATCGCTTTTCATGACTCTTGCATCATTCATACGTTCGTAGAATTTTACCGATTTTATCATGAAAATCTTTCCGTTGCATTTCTCCACGGTGATGGTGGTGGTGGTGCTGGAGGAGGTGGAGGAGGAGGAGGAGGAGGAGGGGAGGGGGCGGAGGGAGAGAAACGTGTTCGACGATAATCGGTATTCGAAATTGTTGTTGAATCTCTACGAGTATCCTAATTTTCTCGAGATTCGTTCGATAAAACGAAACGCAAGGAAAAAAACACACACACACAGAAAGAAAGAGGGAGAGAGAGAGAGAGAGAGAGAGAGAGAGAGAGAGAGAGAGAGAGAGAGAGAGAGAGAGAGAGAGAGAGAGAATGATACAGGCATTTTTCCCCTCTTCTTCTTCTTCCTATTTAACGGACCATTCGAAAGTTTTGGCAAACGATAAAATATAAAAAAGGAGTCTCTCTCTCTCTCTCTCTCTCTCTCTCTCTCTTTCTGTCTCTCATTGCCGAAAATAATTCGAAAGAATTCCGTGTTGGGAATTCGAATAGGGTAATTCGGATTCTCCTACGTCGTAGTAGAATTCAATCGAGGCGATCTAAAATTCCCTCACGGATATTTTACCGTGCGGAGGCGAGTCCGGAGTCCGGAGTCGGAGTCCTGACTCTCGGAGTCGAGTCTGAGTCGAGTCTGAGTCGAGTCGGAGTCGAAGACGAGCGACTTTTTCTACCTATGGGTAGAGAAAGAGGCTCGCATAAGTTCTCGTTCCGAGACCCCTGGAAATCTCGAGATGTCCGGTCTCTCTCTCTCTCTCTCTCTCTCTCTCTCTCTCTCTCTCTCTCTCGGTTTCTGCCCACCCACACCCACGAAGATGCGGAGAACTCCATGCATGGTGTCCCGTACCGTGTGCCATGCACGGGAACAATGGACTTCTTCCTTACGATCGATTCATACGTATTAAAGCGTTATTTCTTCTGTATTCGAATGACTACGACGAGCCGCACTTTAATATGCACGCCTCGCTCTTCTCCTCTCTCTCTCTCTCTCTCTCTCTCTCTCTCTCTATCTATCTATCTATCTTTCTCTTTGAACTATACGAGTTACTATGTACGTATATATTACTACTCTCTGTGTGCGCACGCGCTGTATTTTTAATTTGTATCCTTTCTTTTTCTTCTTTTGGATTCTTTCTTCTCTCTTTCTCTTTTTCTTTCAATCATTTAAATATTCATTTTGCATCTCCCTTTCTTCCTTTGTCTCTTTCTATTTCTCCTATGCTAAATCTCTCGTCCATGGTATCCTTCTATCAGCTTACTTTTCTGTATTTCTCTAGAGCTACGAAATTTTTCCTATTCCGTAAATATCTACATATAGGGGGTGGGGTGGAGGGTGGGGGGAGGGGCAGATAGGCCACGTAAGAGATCAACGATCGCGTCTCGAGCGACCTGTCTCTCGTCTCTTAACGTTTCGACCAAATCGAATTATGCTAATATCCTCTCGGCTTTATATCGCGCGAATATAACCACTTAACGTCTCGAACGGCGTCGACAGGAGATGGTAACCAAGGTTTTTCGATCGCCCGAGCAAATTTATTTGCGAGTTGGAATCGATAACGAGTTCCGATTGAAATTATCGGGAGAACCGCTCGTAAACTTTATGAGGTGTTTGTGCGTGCGCGTGTGCGCGTGCGTGCGTATATATATGTGTGTGTGTGTGCGTGTGTGTGTATGTATGTATACGCATATACTTGTTAATTAATAGCCATTTAAATGGACGAATCGTTTAAAACGTAAAAAACGAACACGGTGACTTTTTCAAAAACATCGAAACAACGATCATTTTGTACGTACATTTTTTTCTTTTTTTTTTTTCTTTCTTCCTTTCAATGGCCTGCCCCTCGTATTTTCGTATGAAATTTGTTTCGTGTATTATCGACGATAGAAAAATAGAAAAGAAAAAAAAAAAACAAAGATTTGGTCGTTAACCCTATCGAAATAAACGAAAGCAAAATTACGTCAGCGTCGTAATTTCCACGAACGTTCTCGTACGAAAGTCTCGTTCGGCTTATCATCCTTACCCTGCTACCCTCTCGTTTCTTTTCTTTTCTGTCTTTTTTTTTTTTTTCACTTCTCTCTTCTCTTTTCACCGATAGTCCTCCCTTAATCCATTTAACCGGAAAAAAAAAGAGACCCCTTATCTACTCTCGAACGGAGCTGACACGAAAGACGTTATAGAAATGTTTTCCAAGTATACGGTATCATACGCAATGTCCCACGCGGATAATTTCTTTCATCTATTAAGCACGCACACATCCTCGGCGGCATAAACGTAAACGTAATTTATGTTTCGAACCGAGCTCTATGCTGGCCACGCTGCCGTGAACTCTATTACCGAAAGGGCACGCACAGCTCGCGCGTTATCAGAAAAGTTGATAAGGCCGCTAACGAGGTTTCGTTCATTAGTAACGTTCTAAGTGGGACGAGAAAAGAAGAGAGGAAGATAGCTGTAGACGGGAGAGAGAGAGAGAGAGAGAGAGAGAGAGAGAGATAGAGATAGGTCGATCGCACGGAGCGCGCGTCCGTGACTTTCTCAAGAAAAGATAAAATTGAAAAGGAGTATCCCCGAAGGAAAGAGAAGGGAAGGGATAGGAAGGGTAGGGTGAGTGGGAAGGGTACGATTTTCCCTTGAAAGACTTCGATTTATCTTCGTCTCGAACGGCTCCTATGAATGCGGAATGATATCAAAGGGGAAGCGCGAATCACATGGGTGAATGGAAACGTTCGCGACATTCTTTTTGGTCTCGTTTTAACATTCTCGTCCTCCTATCCTCTCTTTCTCTTTCTCTCTGTCTTCTTTCTCTTTTCCGGTCACTCTTTTCGATTCTCTTGGACCATGCACTTACATAATAATCTTGATCTTTTCACGATCGAGAAAGATAGGGACAGAGAGATAGGGAGAAAGAGAGAGAGAGAGACGCACAAAGTGGGTATATACTTGAAAACGTCCCAACGTTGCATGCATATCTCGACGCGCAAGACCCGATACATGAATAAAGAGAGAAATGTCAATTTCTCCTTTTTATGTTTGAAAGATGAAAGAAAAGTCGAAGAGATAAATTTATTGGAAGAAATCAAAGTGTTTCCGACGTGGAGGAACACGTACACGTACGCGTACGTGCATGTACGCGTACACGCGAACATGCATTCCGAGAGAAAATTTCTCCCTCTCCCTCTCTCTCTCTCTCTCTCTCTCTCTTGATATATTTTTGATCGAGAACGATCTATATAAAACGTTTCGATCGTTCTTGTTAGCCTAATGATACGAACAACGAAGGCAGTCTCGGGGCTCGCGGCAAATCTGCGATATGCGTCGCGAAAGTGAAACGAGGATGACGAGAGAGAGATAGAGAAAGAGAGAGAGAGAGAGAGAGGATGAGTGGATGTGGGAGGGGTGGTTGAAACACCTGCAGTCGCTGTTTTTCTAGCACTCGAGCTTCAAACGCGAGCCCGAGACAGGCACACCTCTTTTTTATCCTGACAAAGCGTGCATCCTCGCACTTTTTTTCCTTTATCTTTCGCTCTCTCTCTCTCTCTCTCTCTCTCTCTTTTTTGTTTCGTTTGCGAGAATTTATCTAGGTCAGCGTTTTATACGTTCTCCCGGTTGTTAAAAAGTTGCCACGACCGAGGTCTCGCTCTCGGCCCAAATCTAAGAAACGCGAAAAGCGAAAGCTTTAATCCCTTTGCATTGCGATTCTCGGCCATTTCGTCGGTTTATGTCGCTTAGTTTTCAACCTCGAAACGTATCTCTTTTTGTACTCCTAATAGTACATTCTTCGTCCATTAATCTCTCTCTCTTTCTCTCTCTCTCTCGTTATCTCTCTCGTTATCTCTCTCTTATTCTCTCTCTCTCTTTCTCTCTCTCTCTGCGTGTATGTCACGGTCACGTAATATAATTTATATTTATTATTCCGAGTACCATTTCAACGTGTATCGATGTACGTCGTATTTAGATCGCTCAACAAAGTATTTAGGTATCCGTAATACGTGCATATATTTCATAATTATTCGTTCGTTTTAGATCGGTTTAATTATCCGTAACGATTATTTATTTATTTATTATATATCGTATCGATTAATCGTCGATTCGATATATATATATATATACACATATTATTTTTACTCCCGATGAGAAATCAAATCCGAGAACTACGGAAGAATAATGTTGACGTTTAATTTACTCCTTCGATGGTAAAAAGTGATAAACGGGTGGATGGAGGGTTTTAGAAAAATCTATCATCATTTCTTCCAACATATGCAACGAATCAACGTCGATATGAATCACGCGGATTTTCCTTCTGTTTTTCTTTTTTTTTTTTATTTTTTTTTTTTTGCTTTTCTTTTTTTTCAATCGGACGCGAGTTACGTGCCTTTTAATTATTTCGCTTTTTTCTTTTTTTTTTTTAATACCCTCTCTTCTTTCTCTCTCTCTCTCTCTCTCTCTCTCTCTCTATCCCATCTCGTCGAATATGATTTACGTGATATTTAGTGATTTAAATAATTAATGTTTTTACGAACGTAGAAACAGTTGGGGGAAAAAATACAAAAAAGATAATTCTTCTTTCGTTTCAAAACGGTTTCGGTCGATTAAACCGTAGTAACAAAAGGATTTTTTTTTTTTTCGTTTAATTTATCGTTATTCGGTAGAAAGGAGGGAGAAAGAGGAAAAAAATAAAGGAAGAGAGAGAGAGAGAGAGAGAGAGAGAGAGAGTTCATAATATTGTGTAATATTCGAAAGAGTACAGTGCAGTCTAACTGCATTCGTTATCTTTATGGAGAAGAACGACACCTTGACGTCTTCTTTAAATAGTCTTACTATTTTAACGTCGCAATAAAGTGCCTTGCCAAAAGATAAAAGGACTTATTGCATACGGGGGGTTGGGAGGAGGGGAGGAGGGCCAACCGCGTAAAATCCTTATTGCAACCGCAGACGAATCATTTCTCGTAAGTACGCTTATTAGATAAGCGATCGACTTCTCGAAAATAATTCTAGTCGAGAGATAAAACAAATAAATCGTCGTTGTCGTAGTCGTTGTCGTCGGCATGTTTGTGGTATGTTTACTTATCATTTCGTCGGACAACTTGCAATATCGCTTAATTATATCGTATATATAATCATATTTTTCTTTCTTGATATACTACGTTAGAATGTCGATGCACATAAACGCATACGCACGTATTAATATATATATATATATATATATATATATATATATATATATATATATATATATATGCGCGTATGTACGTATCGTATATGACGAGAATGAGAGAGAAAATTTATTTTCACTGTCGTAAAGATGGAAATCGATTTTTCACGAGTAGAACCCGAAGGTTATTACTTTTAATTAATAGCTCGGGGCCATCGAACGTATAGAATAAGAAGAAGAAATAGCGTGGAAAAGGGCAGACGCAGAGGCGATACATTCGTCTTGCTATCTGCCACTCGATCGAGTTAATTTTCGACGAAACTGTCCCTTTCTTTCTCACCCCCTCTATCTATCTATATATATATATATCTCTCTCTCACACACACACACACACACACACACACACATTCTCTCTATCGTTCTCGTTGCGGGTCGGCGAGTGTCCGAGCAAAAAGAAATCCGGTCCCTCGGTTTCCCGTAAATCACAGTGGGTCACATTCCGTGGGACACCATTAATGTGGTTATCTGTACAGTAGGTGACACATACTAGGTGCCGTGGATCAGATAGCGAGAGCCCCATTGATTCCATGGAACCAGTTTTACTCGGACGGTTACGCTCCGGATACCAAGATATATGTGTATGTACGTACACACACATATATACATACATACATATATATATATATATATACATATATATATATATATATATAACCGTAGATACACAGAGGTAAATGTAATGGGTATATTCTTACGTTAGCTTGCGAGAATAGCATGCTCTACGCCTACGGCTGCGGTAGGACGGTCACGTGCGGAAGAAACGTTCTTGCAATTAAGCGATATCCGTATTCGCCGCATAGAGGACGCATGTACATACGTAACACTACGTACGATTACTCTTAGAACGAAAGTAAGTCGAATTTTTCTTTTACGTAGAATGAATTTCGAATGGAGGATCGTACTCTTTTCCAATTAAAAAAAAAAAAAAAAAAAAAAAAAAAATAAAAAGAAAAAGAAACAAGGTGGTATTTAACGAACGGCCGTCCCCCTCCCGTCCCCACTGACCCCCTTAAATCGACCAATTAACCATTGTATCGAATAGAAAAGCGAGATATCGAAGTCTGTGAAACAAGACGATAAAAGCTTCACGCCTTGTTAAACCCCTATCGTTTTCCACCTCCCCCCCTCTCTCACCCCCAGTTTCATTTGAAAAAGTTACATGTAGTTGTTTTATTTTCAATATAGACACCTTTATATGTATATATATATATATATATACATATATATTTTTAGCTCCGTTAGCAGCATGGAAAAGTGGCAGATGTGCGAATATCGTTGATAAAAAAAAAAAAAAAAAAAAAAAAAAACTAACCGTGTAACCGAGAACGAGGAGCTCTCTTGCGCATTTTAACGAAAAAAAAAAAAAAAAAAAAACATCATAATTCCGATTCGATTGCTTCGCGATGAATGGCGCACGGGAGGGAATAAAATAGCAGCACAACGTGTATCCCGCGATAAAAAAAAAAAAAAGAAAGAAAGAAGAAAAAAGAAATCGGACGATTGGCACGGAGAATAGATTTTCCTTTGCTTTCCTTTCTTTTTTTTTCTCTTCTTTGAGAATAACAACAGGAGCGTCTATCTAACGAATACGATGATAACGGGTGACGACGGTGGAGATGGACAAATAACAGGAAAAAAAAAAATAAAAAATAAAGAAATAAAGAAATAAAGAAAAAAGAAAAGAAAATGATAGCAATGCTGAGAACGATGAAAAAATATTGTTTCTTATCTCTCTTTTTATCTTTATATATCTCTTTCTCTCTCTCTCTCTCTCTCTCTCTCTCTCTCTCGTAGGTTATGGGAGGTTTCGTTACTAGCTCTAGCGATCGTAAAGAGAAAACGGTTAGTTTCATGGGCACGCGAGCTCGTAGAAGCGGGATAATGAGAGCGGTAAGTATCCGAGATTGCAAGGTTAACGAGGATAGAAAGAACGCGCACGCCGTGGGCGCTCGCACGATTTCCGTCCACTCGAAAAATTTCGTATGTACTTACCCCTCGTTCTATGCAATCGACTTTTCCCATCCCCCGCACCCCCTTTTTCACTTCCCTTACCTACCCCACCAACACCATCTTCCTATCCCCGTTCCTTTTTCCCTTCCTTCTCGTTATCTCGTCGTTCTCTCTCTCTCTCTCTCTCTCTCTCTCTCTCTCTCTCTCTCTCTCTCACTATCTCGCACTCTCAAATGTGATGCTGCACATTTTCTCTATTTCCTTCCGACCCTTTCTAGTTCATTATACGCTTTATATACACAGGTTATATGTCGAAGTTTTTTTCTTTTTTCTTCTCTTTTCTTTTTTTTTTTTTTCTACTTTAAAAATACTCCCTACTCTATAATAAGGAATCTTACTCGATGAGGTGAAAGGATATAATGCGAACGATACGATCATTAACCGACTTATTTTTTTTTTTTTTTTATTTGAAGGAAGAAGGAAAGAAGAAAAGAAAGAGAGAGAGAGAGAGAGAGAGAGGAATCAGAAAAAAAGAAGAAAGAGAAAGAGATATATAATCGGAAGGCCGGAAAATGTTGTTGTTGTTGTTGTTATTATTGTTGCTGTATTCGAAACGAGAAGAGAGTAGAAAAGAAATTTATCGCTGGTAAATTATAGTCTTTTTCGGCTATGTCTTTCGATGGTGTAGGCTTTGAAACATCAACCGACTGTTACCTATAAGCTCCCTCTCTCTCTCTCTTTCTCTCTCTCTCTCTTTGTCTTTATATACCTATATATATATCTGTTTCCTTCTCGTAAGTCTTTCAAGGAGACGTGATTACAGTCGTAAAAGGATGCTAGCGTTAACTTGGACGTTAACGCGAATGCTAAGCTCCCATCTAAAACAAAGATGTCGAATTTAACGTTTTATTATACAACGATCCTTTTCCTTCTTTCGTTATTCTCTTTATCGCATTTCTTTTCCCTTATCTTCTTTTCTCTCTTTTCTTTCTTCATTTATTTATCTTTTTGTTTTGTTACTTTTCGTTTTTTTTTTTTTCTGTTCTCTGCAATGGCGCGTCTCGCGATCGAGAATTTTTTACGATCTTCCACGCGAGAAAATCCGACGGGAGGAAAAAAGAAAGAGAGAGAAAGATCGAACGAAACAGAAAGAAATAACGTATGTAGGTATACAAATGAATAATAACGTTCGATCCGAACATTCGCGTATGTACAGAGTATAATCGTCCTAAATCACAGATTTTCTTCGATGATTAATTGTCAATACGTTCGAGTGATTTGTTCGAGCATTATATTAATTGCGATAGGTCGATTGTGTTCGTTCGGTTTTTTTCGTTCGTTCGTTTTATGTCAACTCGACTCGTCCGATCGCTACGGATACGAATCTACTAGTTAGAATTTTACTACAGTTGTTTTCATTTTTCGTCTCTTCTGTTTATCTCTCTGTTCTCTCTCTCTCTCTCTCTCTCTCTCTCTCTCTCTCTCTTCCTTCTAACGATAACTAATTCGTCATAGCGATAAACTAGAAGTCATAAAGTAGTTAAATATATTCGAAAGATATGAGAACGGACTTAGTAACTCGACACCCGTTAAGCATCGATTAATTTTCCTTCCGTACATTTTTATTTACGCACGCGTTTAATGTGCGTGTCAACTGCGTAATAAAACGTCGAGGTATTTTTTCTCCTCCTTTTCTTCTTTTTTTTTTTTTTTTTTTTTTTTTTTTTTATTCGAAATTAAATGTTTCCACTCTTTATATCCGTCGTCGTCGCAATCGTCCAACCCCATCCTTTAACCTGTTAAACGCGAACGACGATTTAATTCCGATGAAATTATAATTCATTTCTTTTTTTTTTTCCGACGATGGAATAAATGAGAAACGAAAACGAGTGAGGCAAAAAAAAAATAAAATAAAAGAACGGGTCGAAAGCGTCTCGATCATTCGTTTTAACGATTAATCGATCGTTCGATGTTACGCGTCTACGTGCTAATCATTTCTTTTTCTTTCCGTCTTTTATTATTATTATTATTTTTTTTTCTTTTTTTCTTCAAATCAGAAATAAATTTCATTGAAAAATCGTATTCCCGTGGGACGATCGTTGATTCACGTTAATTTCTTTCCCTTCGTAGTTGCGCTTTCGAGTGAAACGTTTCGTCGATCACGCGCACGCGCGTACGCACGTGTACGTACACGCACACGCACGCGCACGCGCACGCGCACACGTACACGCCAACCTAAGGTAAAATGCCCAATTTGCGATGAAACATATATATATATATATATACATACATATATATTTATATTTTATTTTATTTTATTTTTTTTTTTTTCTAATATCGCCCGTACATTTCTCCCATTATATTTATTATATCATTCTTTCGTTTCGAATGTCATTTTTGGCGAAAGCGTTGCTCGTCATTGTTAATTAAACGACCGGAGTGTTTCTAATTAACGCCGGTCGATATACTCCCCGCAGTCCTCCCCTCCCCCCTCTCGCCCCAGAACCTCCCTTCCCCCACCAATCGTTTTTTGGCGACTTGACGAAAATTCAATCGGTAGCACGATTAAAAAGTAAATTGAAACGTATGTATGTATATATATATATATATATATATATATATATATATATATATATATATATATATTCGGGTGCTTTCGCTCTGCGTTTGCTATTCATTCTGTTTATATATAGCCGTAGACAACGTGGCGTTATATATATCGAAAAACGTTATTGTAACCGGGCCGAATCGCCTTCGGCATCCCCTCTCCTCCTCCCTCTCCTCTCCTCCCCCTACCCTTGACGTGGCGCATTCGAGCGATTCACTTTTGTGCATTAGCTCGGACCCGCCAATGGACCGTATTTTAACCTCGAAAATGTTTTTCACATTAAAATGCACTCGAATTTTTAAACTAATCTCCGACAATTCCCCTCCCCCCCGTTCTTTTTTTTTTCTTTTTTTCTTTTCTTCTCTATTCTTTTCTCTCGTTCTTTTTTTCAAATTACATACGTTTACATAGGTACGTTATATGCACGTTCATTATTTCCTTTTTTCGAATTACATGCGTTTGCATAGGCACGTATATACGCGTTCTCCTTTTTCTTTCTTCACATTACGTACGTTTACATAGGTACGCATATATACGTACGCATATATACGTAAAGCAAGGGAAATAAATGTTATCAATTTATAACCAAATCGAGAAAGGGTATTTTAGATCGCGTAGACGTGGACGGGTGTCGAACGAAATGTCTCAAATTTCGTGAAAAGTTTTTGAACGAGAGGCGAAGAACCAGCATCGTCGGGTTGCCGATCGCACGAGACAATTTTCGTGGTTCGTGTTTTAAAAATGAAAAGGAGTGTGGGGCCGACGAGTGGGAGGTGGTGGGGGTGGGGGAAGCAAGAAAGAGAGACAAAGAGAGACAAAGAAAGATAAGTGGTAAGGTATTTGTTGTAGTTTTAAGGGGAAAGAAGAAGAAGAAGAAAACAAAAAAGTCGATTATAAGGGACTCGCGAGTCTAAGGAGGAAAACTCGCTTAGGAACGAAATAGGAAAGCGTGTCTTCCTCGTCGTCATCGTCTTCGTCGATCTCTTCTTCTTCTTCTTCTTCTTCTTCTTCTATTATTATTTTTTCTCTTTCAACCCCCCTCCCCCACGCCTCGTCCCCAACCTTCTTTCGCTCGAACGGAAAGATTTCAATGGAGCGTGCCACGACAATATCTTCGCTCGCGTTTCCACCACGGATTCCCGCAAAACTTTCGACCGAACTCGAAAAGAAAAAAGTTGCTAAACTCGGGGGTGGATGGTGGAGGGTGGAGGGAGGGTGGAGCCTTTCGAGTCCTCGCTTTTCTTAGCCGTCGTAACACTTTCGTCCACCTGCCCCCTTCAATTATCCTTCCTATATAATTTTCCTTCCTCCTCTCGTTCTCTCGTTCTCTCTCTCTCTCTCTCTCTCTCTCTCTCTCTCTCTCTCTCTCTTTATCTCTCTCTTCCTCTTTCTCGGATTTTAATAAAGTCCTTTCAAACGATACACTCGTTTTTCCTCCCCTGGGTCAGAAATTTAACTCGTACCATTTACTCCTGTCGTAGTAAAATTATTATCATTATTATCATGATGGCTCATGATCATCGAGACTTTGTTATTTGAAAAACGATTAACTTTTAACGCGACTGCCAGGATTATTCGGTAAAAATATTTATCCCTCTCTTGAAATAATTAAGCGAGTTAAATTTCGTTAATTAAGAGAGAGAGAGAGAGAGAGAGAGAGAGAGAGAGAGAGGAAAAGAGAGAGATAGAGGATTTAAAGCGTGTATGATGAATTTAATTTGAAGTAGTAATTATAAAACAAGAAGAAAGAGAGAAAAAAAAGGAAAAAAAGGGATGATCTCTCTCTCTCTCTCTCTCTCTCTCTCTCTCTCTCTGTCTCTCTCTTTTTATCTTTCTCTTCCGATTATCGATGTTAAAAAGGGATATAACAAAACGGTTGTTTCGAAAACTGAATCTACGCGTTCCGACGATGTTTGAAGTATAAAAATGTGAGTAGATTTTTCAACTCGAAAGCGTGCACTGTCGAAGAGAGAAAAATTTTCATAACGCCATATCGTCGTTCCAATAGGAAATCGGAAATCGAGTATAAAATCGAGGATCGAAACGGGATCGTAATTACGTATCGACGTGGAAACAAAAAAAAAAGAAAATAAAATAAAATAACCTTTATTGCGTTATTAGCTCTGTTCTACGAAAGTATGTACATATATACATATATATATATATATATACACCCACACACACACACACGCACACATATATATATACACATAGATACGTACGTTTCCTCTTCACGGAATTCAATCGATAAAAGTCGCGTTTTTAAATAGTTCACTAGAATCGATGTTTATCGGAGCTTTTCTCATAGGATTCCTTCTTTTTTTTTTTTTTTTATTTATTTTTAACCAACTCCCCCCACCGCTCCTCTCTTTGCATGGCAAGCTTCGTATATCGTTTCCCGATTATAACCGTAAAACGTCGTCGATAAGAAAACGCCGAGCAAATAGAAAACACATCGTCGTCGTCGTCGTACGACGATTACCATTCCCTCTCTTGAAAAGAAAAAATAATCCCCTTGTATCCCTTACGACCGACTCGTCCCTTTGTTCGACCATTGAAATGCGTTCGTCCTTTCGTCCGAATATTTTCAATTGAAATTTTTTGTCGTCCTAGTTCAGCCGGTGTAATACGAAACAATGATCATCCGTTTTATATCGTCGTTTCGGGTTTGACCGACTCTCGAGGAGCGAAAACTCTCGATGGTTTTAAAACTTTGGACACTTTTTTGATTCTAAGGAGAGTACCGAAAACGTTAACCACCGCGATAAAGTTTGTCGGGGGAGGGTGGGTAGGGGTGGGGTGGTGGCTAGCGGGGGATGGTGGGACTGACGAGAGAGAGGAATCACGAAACTGGCGCGTTAATATTTCGCTCGGAATAAATTGAGACACACGACTCTCGAACGTATGTACGTACATGGGGAAAATAGACGAGAAGCGAATTTAAGATTCAAGGAGTCCCGTTGGTCGGTGGGAAATCGTTTGGAGTCTTACACGTAACTCTTTTGGTCTCGTTTACGAGATCTTTGTGAGATGGAAGGTACGAACGTACTCGAGTACTTTTCCCTTGTACCCCTTCACCCCTTCACCCACCCCTTGTGTTACTCCTTTGGATGAAAGAGGGGAGAGGGGAATAAAGAAAAATCGTAAAGCAGGCCAAGCCACTACGCCGCGAAAGCATCTTCCAACGTCTTTTTCCTGGCTCTTTCTTTATCTCTCTCTCTCTCTCTCTCTCTCTCTTTTTCTTTCTAGTGGAAGAAAGAAAGAAAAGAAAAGTCTTTACAATCGGAACCGAGGACGGGGTTGTGGATGGGCGAGGAGGAGGGGAGGTGGGGCGATCTTGTACGCGGTAGTACCATCCTAGACTCGGTACACATTATTTATTAAAGATCCATTCTTTTTATCGCCGATAGTTTCTCTCTACCCTTCGCAGCGTCTTTGAAGGCAGACCCGAGGTCGTTCGTGAAAACTTTTGCGATAAAAGAGGAAGAAAGAGAGAGAGAGAGAGAGAGAGAGAGAGAGAGAAGATGGTTCGATGGACCTTCGAGAGTGGGCGAAAACGCGAGCGAGCGAGCCGACAACGACGACGTTCGGCAGCTGCATAAAAAGAGGAAGATGAAAAAGAAAGAGAAAAAGAGGACTAGAAAGAATGAGGAGGAGGGAAAAGGAATAAGGGAGGACGGAAGTAAAGGAGGTGTGAGGAGTAGTGGAGTAGAAAAAGGGATGGATGGATGGATGGTGGAGCTGGAGTAGCCGAAGAGAGGGGACAAAAATAAAAGAAAAAGAAGAAAAGAAGGAGAAAGAAGAAGAAGAAGAAGAAGAAGAAGAAGAAGAAGAAGAAGTAGTAGTAGAAGAAACGTACTGTTCACCGATAAGGATCTTATTGTCGTGGCAACGCCGTGAAGGAGCAAGCCGAGAGAGAGAGAGAGAGAGAGAGAGAGAGAGGATGAGAGAAAAGAAAGAAAGAAAAACGATGAAAGGAGAGCTAGCTAGAGAGAGAGAAAGAGAGAGAGAGAGAGAGAAATTCGTATCGAGCAAATTGCAACTCTGTCGAAACTATCGGGTCGAGCGGATCGCGAGCGGATAGAGCCAAGCGAATACGAGTGCTTCGAGAAGAATGCGCTCGCGACACGATCGTTAAGGGCTGCTTACCTACCACTGGTCCTTGGACCCTTCCTTTCGATATAGGGTACCTTTTCATCGCGGTACGCCCCTGTGTAACCCCCTCCCTCTTCCCATCCCCCTCCCCCGGTACCACGAAAGATAACATCTCTTTGGAACACTGGCCTTGTATATACATACGTACTATCTCTGCACATATATATATCTATATATATATATATATATATATATATATATATATATATATATATATATATATATATCTGGAATCTTTTATTTCATTTCTTTTATTCCG
This sequence comes from Dolichovespula saxonica, assembly GCA_911387935.1. Classification (NCBI taxonomy): domain Eukaryota; kingdom Metazoa; phylum Arthropoda; class Insecta; order Hymenoptera; family Vespidae; genus Dolichovespula; species Dolichovespula saxonica. The sequence continues at coordinate 9,458,554 of OU426997.1, read as the reverse complement.
AGCCCGTGCTGCCGCTCTCTCTCTCTCTCTCTCTCTCTCTATCTCTCTATCTCTCTCTTTTTATCCCTTCCCCTTCCGTCTTTCACATTCCATTTCTCGGCAAATTGTCATTCGATGCCCTGAGAATTCGATTTCGTGCCGAATTTTGTGGTGACGAGGGTTTAAACCAAAGGCTCTTTCCCTTCCTCCCCTCCCCTCCCCTCCCCTCCCCTCCCCCCACACACCACCCCTTAAACCCCCCTCTTCCTCCTTTTCTTCTTATTCGTCCTCTCCTTCTTCTTCTTCTTATTCTTCTTTTTCTTCTTTAGGAACTAAGCCTACAATATTGTGAAACGTCCTGTATCCAACGTGCATCGAGATCAAATCTTTCGACTGGTGTGTATACGTACTGCTAGGGTCGTCAGCTGGAAATTGGAAAACAGGTAGAGAATGAGAGAGAGAGAGAGAAAGAGATGGTTCACAAATCTTTCGGTAGATTCTTTTTCTATAAGAATAGAAAAAGAGATTCTCTATCTATTTAGATATCTATGCTCGATGTCTCTTTTCTTCGTTCATGTTCCGAATGTCTATTGTAAGAAAAGGAATAAAAACAGAGAGAGCAGAGATATAAAGAGAGAGAGAGAGAGAGAGAGAGAGAGAGAGAGAGAGAGAGAGAGAAAGAAGAAAAAGTAAAATCTATTTCCGGAGAGAGAGATACACACACACACACATACATATATATATATATATATATATATATATATATATATATATATATAATAGTTCTTTTACTCTTCAACTTCCTGTTTCGTTGTGTTACATCGCCGTGGAGAAGAGCAAAGACGAAACCGAAAAACATCCTGAAAGGTAGCTGAAAGCAAGCTCGAAGGTATGTGGCACGTCCGTCCCTTCCCTTCCCGTCCCTTCCCGTCCCGTCCGTTCGTCCGTGCGTTGCTCTCTCTCTCTCTCTCTCTCTCTCTCTCTCTCTCTCTATATCTCTCCCTCGACGCTGCCCCGTCTCCTTTCTCGTGGTTTCATTTTGTTTAATTAAAATCCTCAAAATGTAGAGCCAAGCGGACGACGAGCAGATATAAAGCGGCCTTTGCTTAATTGGCTTCATACGTAACGTCGTAACGTCAGGACGATGTGTGTAGACCATGTTTCGTCTCTTTCTCTCTCATTTTATCTCTCTCATTCTCTCACACTCTCTCTCTCTCTCTCTCTCTCTCTCTCTCTCGTTCTCCCTCTTATGGTCCATACGCTTGAAGTCTCAGTTGCTTTCTCAACGTCTCTCTACTCGCCACCGAAGACTACTTCTCTACTCTCTCTCTCTCTCTCTCTCTCTCTCTCTCTCTCTCTCTCTCTCTCTTTCTCTCTCTCTCTACTATCATCCGTTGTTTCATTCCATGCTCTTCCTCCTCGTCCCTTTGTCCTTCTCTCCTTCTATAATTCTCTAGCTAGCCAGCCAACAAGCCAGCCAGCCAGCAAGCCAGATAGCCGGCTAGCTGGAGATGACGCGATGAGAAAATCCTTTGGATGGATTAAGAAGGGCACCCCTCTCTACCAGTTTCGACTTGGCTTCCTCTCTACCGACCGACCCTCTTTCCTTCCCTCCTTCCCTCCTCCCTTCTATCCCTTCGACCATAAGGCAATAGGTCTCTGATTATAATCCGCGAGTACTCTCGCGGGCCTGAGGGTTGTTTGGGTTTGTTCTGTATGTAATGTTTATTGTTATTAATCGATCAAAATATCGTTCGACGTCGCTCACATAATAGATTATTTGATATTATATACAAATATAATTATAAATATAAATATAAATATAAATATAAATATAAATATATCTATTAAAAGTTAGCTCGATATTCGAATACTAATTCGGATTATCCTTTGATATTTATTTCGTTCGGTAACGATTATACGTACGATTTCATCGACGAGGAGATGGTGGATGATGATGAGGATGAGGATGAGGATGAGGAGACAGGGGAGGGAGGGTGCCCTCTCTCCGAGCGCGAGGAATGGAAATCTCGCGAATACCTAAACTCTCTTTTCTCTCCGTCTCTGCTTTCTTTCTTTCTTTCTTTCTTTCTTTTTTTTTCGTTTTATTTGTTTTTTTATTGGTTTTTTTTTCTTCTCCTTTTTTTCGTTTCATGTCAGCACGTAACAAAAATTCAAGGAAACATTTTATAGGACATAAATGTTATTACGTATTCATCGGCTCTGAGGAAAGAAACGTCAAAGACGTTTTCGGGTGTGTAGAGAAACCTAAGAAGAAGAAGAAGAAGAGGAGGAAGATAAAGAAGAAAAAGAGGAGGAAGAAGAAGAAGAAGAAGAAGAAGGAGTACCACGGGATAGAGGCGGCGACAGCCTCTCGACGATCTCTCGGCACCGTTTTAACGCATTAGCATAATACGATCGTTAAGGTGTACCGACATGTCGCTGGGAAAACTTAGCGCTCGTACGCTAAATAATTATTCGGAACGTTTCACCGGCGTTCCCTTGATTAACATCTTTCCTTCGTTCACTTTCTAGGTTAAACATTCTACGAGGTGAAACGTCGGTCCTTCCTCTTTCCCATTTTTCAACGGCCGAGATCATTTTTCCACGAACATTACCAAATTCTCTCTCTCTCTCTCTCTCTCTCTCTCTCTCTCTCTCTATCTCTCTCTACCTCTATCTCTATCTCTCGTACGCGAACGCGCGCACAACTCGATAAAAAAATATAATTTTACCCCTCTAAGAGAACCACCCGGTAACTATGAAAACTATCGTCTTAACCGAGATATCGATTCGTCTGAAATTCTTACTTACTTGTAATTACAATATGGCTGCACGGCTAGGACGATAATGAAAAGCGTATATATATATATATATATATATATATATATATATATATATATATACACGCTTTTATATATATATATATATACACGCTTTTATATATATATATATATATATATATATATATATATATATATATAGGTAATGAATGGGAGAGTAAGTGTCTCTCATCTCTTTTAAGCGAAATTAATCGAGGATTATCGCGAGTAGACGCAACGAAAGAACGTCGTCGACGTCTTCGCCGACTCACGTATAATCATATCCATAAATTATTCCACGTTCTGGTTCGTCGTGGCCGATATCATAAATCAATGGATGAACGAACTCTTCAAACGAGCGTTCGGCAATCGTTAATATCGTTAGGATCCTCGTTAACGTTCCGTGATTAACAAAACCCCGCTCCCTACTTTTCCCCTACAAAAAAAAAAAAACGATACAAAGTGTGTCCACCCGCTCCCAGCAGCCCTCGAATCCCCGAACCACCCCGTTCGACTTTAGTTTTACCTCATTCTTTCCAACGATTTATTTCATTCTATTTTCGTTAATTTAATACGCTCGTTAAATATGATCGTACGAATTCACGCGATGTCTGCGAAAACGGCCTCGGCTTATATAAAATCTCTCTCGAGTGTTGTGTGTGTATGCGTGTGTGTGTGTGTGTGTGTGTTGAGTGTTCGTGAAAGAGAGAAAGAGAGAGAGAGAGAGAGGAACTCGATAAAGAAGAAAAAGTTACGCGACGGTCTCGAGGACGAGACATGAGTGAGGAGAGAGAGAGAGAAAGAGAGAGAGAGAGAGAGAGAGAGATCAGATTAAAATCAAACGTATTCTCGATGAAACGTTTTCGTCGATTTACGTCTTCCCTCCCTCTCTCCTTCGCCCTCCATCCTGTCCTCTCACAACCCTCCCCCCCCACCGGTCTCTCTACCTTTCACTCTACCTCTAAACCCACCAAAATTCGCGTCGCTCTTTCGAATAACGCGAGAATTTCACGCGAGATCGTTGGTGCGTTAAGGAAACGTTACGCGAGGCAACGCGACGCGGGAACGACGACACAACAACGACAACGACAACGACGACAACGACAACGACGACTCGCCATATATTTTAACCGAATTAATGTCCCGAAAGAAAAAAACGAGGAGGAGAGACGAAATATACCGTAGGTATGTACACCTATATGTTTTTCTCTCACTCTCACTCTCACTCTCACTCTTTCTCTTTCTCTTTATCTGACTCTCTTTTTCTTTCTTTCACACGCAGAGAGACAGGCGGGTAAGGAAGCAACCATGCACGTACGGATGCACGAGGGACGCACTCACGCACGCATGCACGCCAGCACACGACGAACCGTTGCGTGTACATACGTTCTTTTACCTACGCGACATCTTTCCTCCTCTTATGGTAGATGACGGAGGAAGTTAAAAAATGGGTCGCCTCTGGGAAAATCCGAGTCATTTGATACCGTAAAGCTTTAAGCGCCGAGCGCGCGCGCGCAACATGCTCGCCCGAGGACGAAGGATTTCCGCTCGTAACGACGTTTTTCTTCGGGACCTATAATTTCGTGTCTCGTCGTCGGGGAAAATGAGAGACCGAGAAAGACAGAGAAACAGAAAGAGAGAGAGAGAGAGAGAGAGAGAGAGAGAGAGAGAGCTCAATTTTTACTTAGAAATGGATTTATACGTTTTATTAAACGTCGAAAGTATTGTCACGGGAAACAGAAAAAAGAAAAAAGAAGAAAAAGAAGTATACATCGATCTCGAAATATCGACATTGAAGACCCTTTCGTTCGTTTCTTTTCCTTCTCTTTTTTCTTTCTTTCATTCTTTATTTATTTCTTTTTGGAAATACAAACAAGTTAGTAGGTGGTAGGTAGGTAGATACTTCGCTTAGGTTGTACGATAGAAACGTAAACGTAAGCTTTATGGGTGAAGGAGTAGAGAAGAGAGGAGAAGTAAGTGGGTGAGGGGTGGGTGGGTCGGTGGAGGGGGAGAGAGAGGTCTTATTCGCCAAGTCACGGTTTGCTCGACGTAATTCCGACGCACGTGCGTTCTCGGTTCAATTCGGTTTGGTTCTCGGTTTATGATACAGGGTACACGGGTAACAGTATGGTTCGATTAAAATGCCCGTGCGCTTAGAAGGTCTCTAATATAACGTGAAATTCTAGCTACTTCGATTAAATCAGTACGACACGGTCCTATTAACCGTAGGAATTAATACGCACGCGCGGACGAAGAATGTCGTCTACGTTCACGTCTACGTTCACGTCTACGTTCACGTCTACGTTCACGTCTACGTTTACGTTGTCTACGTCGACTACGTCGTTTCAAACGGGCTAGCATAATTCCACGCTTGGAGGGTATCAGGACTTTGACTCTGAAACTGTCTCGAAACTCGCTTTTCTCTCGCATACCCGCGTACGTTTAATATACGTACGCAAAGACGCGCTCACGCACGATAATACACGCGGACGAATAAAAATACGCGTGTATATATATATTATATATTATATATATATATATATATATATATATATATATGGATTTTATATATATTATATATATGTATATATTATATATGTATGGACACGTAGGATTTCCTACAGTCTGGAAAGTTTCTAAGTGAAATTAGAACTTGCCATTTTTTTCGGCTGTCAGAGCAACGAAATCCGCTGGTAGAGCACCGTTTTCCGTTTTCAGTTTGTCGTCGTTCTCGTCGTGCGCTTTGCCACCAAAAAAGGATGGAGGAGGAGGAAGAAGAGGATTAAAACCTGTCGAATGACCCGAACCGAAAACAGAAATTCCCCGGGCCGCCCTTCGTTTTGTCGACTCGTTTAGCTACCTCGACGTAGACGAAGTGCATTATACGACGCAAGAATGATTCGCGTTTTGGTATAAACCGGGAATGTTATTATATGTGTATGCGCGTATTTACGAGAGCACGCGAGCGAATTATTTCATAAATTCCTCTTTTGACTTTTACTCGTCCTCTCTCTCTCTCTCTCTCTCTCTCTCTCTCTCGCTCTCTCTCTCTCGTTTCTCCGTCGGCTTTAACAATTGCTCTTTGTTCCTCGGAGAGATTCGTGAACATACGGATTATTCGAGAGTATAATTAATACGAGAGGTTCGTTGTGGGGGGGGGGGGGCGAAAGAAACAAAACAAAAAAAAACAAAATATTTCTCTACGCTATCAATGAATCCCTTTTCACGTGCTTTTATTTTTAATTTCGTTTTATTTTATTTTCTTTTTTTTGTTATATTTTTTATTTCGTTTTCGCTCTCTCTATCTCTCTTAAGAAAATTCGTCTCTTACGCGTTGACATCTATGCGCGTACATCGAACTATAAAGTCTCTATCGCAAAAATGTCCTTTCCTTTATTCTTGGTACCACCATCGATATAAACCATTTACAATCGGATATCATTAAACAGCTGTTGCTTTTGTCGGGGATACTTGTGCCCCGGCATGTGGCAATCCCTTAATCCACAAGGTACATGCCCTCGTGCGTACAACCGATCCCTTTACGAATCTCGATTCCTATACCCTATCGATCAAAGGAGCAACCTTTAGTTTTCTTACACGCAACATCTGTCCCTTACCCACCCTCTCCCCCCCACACCCACCCTCCGAGTCTTACCTTACGAGTACGTAGTTACTTGCATGCCTACGTACTTGAGTTTTCTTTTTTTTTTCATTTTTTCTTCTTCATCTTTTTTTAAATGAAATTTTCTATTAGAATTTATCGACTGTTCGTATGCAAATGAAATCGTATAATCAGCTCGATAGACGAGCATTATCAATAGGGACGATTTATTAGACGAAGCCCGTCCAAAGGATGGTAACCCGGGGATCGGAGGGGACGGGGGGAAAGAAACGAACGAAAGGGAGCCAGTGTGCCCTTGGCTGTCATAAAATTTAGAAACTTACCGAGAAGTATAGTCGATACTCTCCTCTTGTCGTGCTTGTTTCTTTCTCTCTTTCTCTCTCTCTCTCTCTCTCTCTCTCTCACTGTGTGTGTGTGTGTACGTGTACTTATACACTGTGTACCATCGTGTTTGAATGTAGATACGTACGTACGTACGTACGTACGAGCCCACGGATATCGTGCTAATATTGGCGCAGACACGACGACAAACATAATTCAAAGTTAAAGCCGCTACAAAAGTTTTCTTTCGATCTATTGCAAAATTGAACTCTCCTACGTATTACTGCTACAGACTGTCGATCGTGAAAATGTTACGAGGACGGAATGGAATTTACAAGGAGAAAGGGAGCGGGGTAGGGGGTGGGTTGGGGAGTGAAAGAAACTATGGATGTTCGGGGGAGATGGGGGGACGGGGAAGAGAATAAAACAAAAACAAAAACACAAAAACAAAAGGAAGAGAGTGGGAGAGAGGGGGGGGGAAAGAAATAATCGCGCGGGAGGGATCACCGGTTTAACGATAAAAATCAGGTATATCAGAGGCGTTTATCTATCTATCCATCTTGTCTCTTTCTCACGCGAACGACGACGACGACGTTTCGTTCGTTCGTTCTTTTTATTCTTTACTCGTTCGTAGGAAAGAGGATGAGGAATTTTGCTCGATCCGAAGTCGAGAAGCTTTTTTTCGTCATTATCCCTGGACAATGCGCTAGGAGGGTGTATTTGTATATGGGCGGTAGGAAGAGAAATGGTTATACCGGGCGCAGGATGCAACGGACTGTACGAGTTAAAGCGGGGAGAGGAAGAAGGAGAGGAAGAAGAAGAAGAAGAAGAAGAGGAGGAGGAAGAAGAAGAAGGTGAACGACGAAGAAGCCGCGCGTTTATAGAGGCCTTCTCTCGGAGCTTATCGTGATCTTCCAAGTATAAGGGGTTTGCTTCCTTCAATTAACAAGGAAAAATGGTTGGCTGCCGGTACATCTTTATTTTTCGCAAAGCTACTCTCTCTCTCTCTCTCTCTCACTCACTCACTAACTTCTCCCACCCCTTCCTCACACCCACCAATCTTTCCTCTCTCTCGCTCGCACGCACGCGTTCCTCCCTTTATCGTCAAGTTCCCATAAATATATTAAGATTTAAGGGTCTTTCGCACGGCTTTTAGCGATTATACCAAAACCCCTCCTCTTCCTTCTCTCGTCTCCTTCATCC
>OU426997.1:9435607-9445607 GCA_911387935.1 Dolichovespula saxonica | reverse complement strand
AAAGAAAAGAAAAATAGAAAAATAGAAAATGGAGAGAGAGAGAGAGAGAGAAAAAAAAAAGGGAAAAGAAAGAAGAGGACAATCAATTTCTCTTTCTCGTTCTTTCTCTCTCTCTCTCTCTCTCTCTCTCTCTCTCTCTCTTTCTTTTTTTCTTCTTTACCTTTTATCTCTCATTTGATCGCGATCGTGCGGAAGAATCGAATCGTGATCGCTCGATCGGTTCCCCCGGGCCGACACTTCTTCGACAATTTATGACGTTTATCCGGATCACCGCGACGGAGAATTCGTTTCCTTCTCTCTCTCTCTCTCTCTCTCTCTCTCTCTCTCTCTCTCTCTCTCTCTCTCTCTCTCTCTCTCTCTTAATCTCTCTCTCTCTTTCTCTCTCTCTATAAATTTCTCACCGTATATTCGTCCATCGAACGAAATGGATTATCAATTAAGAACGAAACGCACTTTTACGTTTAGGAAATCTGATCGTGTCGAATTAAAATCAAAAAAGAAAAAAGAAACAGCGATCGAACGAAATATTCCTTTACGTTTCGTCTTAATTTTTTTTTTCTCTTTTCTCTTTTCTTCTCTTAGAGAAAAAGAGAGAGAGAGAGGACGAAACGTCAGGAGTTTTGTGCGTACGAGTCTTGCGATGTTTTCTAACGATCCCCGACGTAGTAATAACCAAATACCAATCGTATAGCCAGAACTTTTCAGAAGGATACTCGAGGAAAAGCGATTGGAAATAATCGAGAGAGAGAGAGATAGAGAGAGAGAGAGAGAGAGAGAGAGAGAGAGCGTGAGCGTTTACTAACTCGTCCGCTCGTTCGATGTTCGATCGCGAATGTATCGACGAAGAGAGGGCCGAAGGCACGCACGGTGGTCTCGCGGTGTGGTCCTCTCGGCCCCGAGAAGACTCCGCTGATAGCATTCTCACACACTCTACCCCCTTCTCCTCTTACCTTTCTCTCTCTCTCTCTCTCTCTCTCTCTCTCTCTCTATCTATCTCTCTCTTCGTTCTCTTTTGCTCTCTTTACTTCGCCTCTTCTTCGTCTTCTTCGTCTTCTTCTTCTTCTTCCTCTTCTTCGTCCACTCCTTCTACAGCATCGCGAAAGAGAGAGAGAGAGAGAGAGAGAGAGAGAGAGAGAGAGGGAAAGAGGGAGAGAGGGAGAGGGAGAGGACTCTTCTCTCTACCCGAATGAGCCGCGATTTTTCGCAAACTCTCGCTAGCTTCTCCGGACGTATAACGTACAATTACCCGAAGACCAGATTACACGGGGCATGGGAGAGGCTCTCTCTCCACGCTCGTTATGCCATCACAAAGCCCCGTCCGCATTGGCCCACTTGAAGGAGAAGACCGGCTCGAAGACAGGAGAGAGAGAGAGAGAGAGAGAGAGAGAGAGAGAGAGAAGATGATGTACCTGTGAGCAAAGCGGAAGAAGGAGAGAAAACCTCGAGAATCCTTATCTTTTCTCTTGGAATCTCTTTCTCTTTCTCTCTCTCTCTCTCTCTCTCTTTCTATCTGTCTGTCTGTCTTACCTTCTCTCTCGTTCTTCTACGTAAGAAAAAGAAGAGGAAAAGGAAGAAGAAGCTCGCGTTTCCATTCGTTCAGATCGATATTTTACGATACCTCTTTCCTTTTCTTTTTAGTTTTTTTTTTTTTTTTTTTATTTTTTTTTATTTTTTATTTTTCTTCGTCTTCCTTTCTCCTCCTCCTCCTCCTCCTCCTCCTCCTCCTCCTTTTTCTCATTATTCTTCTAGCAAATAGGTTTTGTTAAAATCTCGAGAACTCTTATTTGTCTATGATCTTCTTCTTCTATTCTCTCTCTCTCTCTCTCTCTCTCTCTCTCTCTCTCTCTCTCTCTCTCTCTCTCTCTCTCTCTCTCTCTCTTATCTTTCTCTTACCTCCACCGTAAAAGAGGGAAATAACTAGAGCGCGAAGATACTACTCGTCGCTCGTAGGTCGTCTTATTCTATGATGACGGAGGATTAAAGTTAATCTAGGTAGGTAACGTTTAAAACACGTAATTTGAAGAGAGAGAGAGAGAGAGAGAGAGAGAGAGAGAGAGAGAGAGAGAGAGAGAGAATACGAGACGAGGCAATGACGACGACAACGACGACGAGTACTTACACCTACTTACTCGTTCTATATATATGTATGTGTGTGTGTGTGTGTGTGTGTGTAAGTAAGTATATATGCATCTATGTTAATCGCAGTCACTTCGAACAGGTGGATTAACGTCAAAACGACAAAGATTTAGATGGCCTCCTTTTTTTTTTTTTTTCGAGCTCATATTTCAACGCGTGAGAGTGAAACTTTTATCGAGAACGTAATGTTCCATAATCTATAATCTTCGAGGAACTTATGCGAGGCACGAACAAGCGAGAACGTATAAAGAGTCGTGAATAAGTATAGCTTACGTTACTATATACATTGTTATCCGCTGCGCCCGTCGTGTCTTGGAATGATTTATTCGTGTAACCAAAAGAAACCATCACCCTACAAAATATATGCATGTGTATATATGTATATATATATATATATATATATACACATACATCGTATACGTATACGATACTTTCCAGCGAAGCAAGTTACTCGAAAAACCCCATAAAACTGTCTGCCCTGAAATACACGCTGATTCAGAATGACAATGCTTTAAAAAAGATAAACGCGTATCTATCTCTGCTATAACGTCGCGTTGTACCCTTAAACTCTCTTAGAATTCTATTTCGATCGATCGTAAATAATATTCATTATAAATTAATAATAGAAAGTTCGTAGGGGAGAGGGGGTGGGAAGAAAGAAGAAGAAGAAGAAGAAGAAGAAGAAGAAGAGTGTCTTACGTAAGTCCTTAACGAAACAACTTTGTCGCGACGAAGCTCTTTTCGAGAGCTTTCGACGCTCTCTCTCTCTCTCTCTCTCTCTCTCTCTCTCTCTCCCTCTCTGTCTATCTTTTGTCGTCCGAATCCGGTGAAGTGGCAGTTCACATCCTCGTAGGTTTGTCAGCAGTCACAGTCACGGTCGTTCGTCTTAGCGAGTCACAGGAATACACCACCACTCTCCTCCTCGGTTTCCTTAGGTTTCCTTAGGTTTCCTTATTCCTCACGTCAAGGACATCGTTGACATCTGCCAGCTTCTAGGATCTTATCCCGTCTTTGCACCTTCTCTACTTTTTCTTTTTTTTACTTCTTTCTCTCTTTTTTTTTTTTTTTCTTCATCTCGATCTTATCTTCCCAGCCGTAAAAACTCGTCGCTCCTTTCGACTGTTCGTTCTCGTAAAAAAAAATAAAAAAGAAAAAAGAAAATATCGTCGAAATATCTTCCACAACGTTTTTCAACCATCGACTTACTTCATCGCCGTGTCGTAACAAATGCGTTTTTCAAATTTCTCCGATAATTTTCTCGTTTTTTCTCTCTCTCTCTCTCTCTCTCTCTCTCTCTCTCTCTCTCTCTCTCTCTCTCTCTCTCTCTCGCCTCCGGTCGCTTTCGCTCTCGCTAACTTCACATCGATTACGTTATTATCCGTGGTAGCTCGTCCCGACGAGACGAGGAGTGCTTCTTTAGTAAATTGTCGGAGAATTTCCTTGGACGTTGCAATATCTCTCAGAAGAAGGACAGATTCCAGGTATTAAACTATTGGTAAAAATTTAATAACGAATTAGATCACGGGATTGATAAATTTTTCGAGGGTTTATTGACCCTTTTCGTAAAAGTTAAAGGACCTTTTCTGTACCGATCGTCGAAAGGTGTCAGGACAGCAGGCCGACCAGCCAGCCAGGCTTTTTTTTCTTTTTTTTTTTCTTCGGATATTAACACGTTCCTCGTCCTAAACAAGCAATAAATAACCTATTAGCTCTCTCTCTCTTTCTCTCTTTTGCTGGCATCGGGGATACTTTCGTCTTTATTCTTGTTATTATTGCTTCGCGAAGTTTAACTTCGGAAGCGATCTTCGAGTCTCGGTGTTCGACGGGCAGGTGCCAGACAACCTTTTTCCGTGCTTGCTTGCTTGCTTGCTTGCTTGCTTGCTTCCTTCCTCGATATCTTTTTCTTTTTCTTCTTTTTTTTTTTTCTTTTCTTTCTCTTCCTTCTTTCTGATCTTTACTTTCTGCCCTTCGCCTTTCTTTCCTTCGACTTTTAAAAAAATATTTACGTATTATCCTATTTCCCCCCATGTTGCCGTGTCGTAAATATTGCTTCTTCCTTTTCCTAATTCTTCTTCTCTCTTTCTTTCTTTCTCTCTCTCTCTCTCTCTCTCTCTCTCTCTCTCTCTCTACAATAAATTTTCCTTCGCCAGAATGACTAATTCTTTCGCAATTATCCCTTTTTTTTTCCCCTGCGACACGTGAAGCAGGAAGATACGTGCGAGCGTGCGCGCGCGCGCGCGCTCGCACGTGCACACGAGTGCGCGTAATCTCGTCGTAAATGTTCACCACGGTTTGAAATAGGTACGCGTGCCCTGGAACCCTTAAATTTTCAACGTGTACTTTTGTTTACCTTGGACAGCTCGTAAAGCCCTTGTATTTTTTTTTTTTTCTGTTAACGAGATTAAAATTTGACAATGTCGACTTTTACGACCCGATCCTTTTCTTTTTTTTCTCTCTCTCTCTCTTTCTACGTTTATGGTGGACCGACCATTCATCTTCCATTTTTTCCACCGATCAAAATCAATGAACGGAACTATCGTTCTTCGTGATTTATGATTTATATATATATATATATATATATATATATATATATATATATATATATATATATATATATATTTATAATTTTACGAGAAATAAACGCACTTGTTTGTTCGTTTATTTTTCCTCGAATAGATTTACAGCTATTCAACGTGCTTAGGACAAGAGAGTAAGTTTTCACGGTCGGCCGAGAGGGATCATGGCAAAACTTTACGATCGAAACTTTACGTACGACTAACGTCGTACACATTTTGTATCGAACATGTTTTAACTGCGAAAAAAAAAAGAAAATGAACGAAGAGAGACAGAGATAGAGAGAGAGAGAGAGAGAGAGAGAGAGAGAGAGAAAAGGGATGAAAATCTGAACCGAGATGACGGGTTAATCGAGATCATGTGTTTATGACTCCTTTCACGAATCACCGTCGTTCGTACAGGATAGCAACGAGGAATACATATATATATAAATATATATATATATATATATATATATATATATATATATTTATGTTTTTTTTTCCTACAATAATTATTATAATCGGCTGTCAAGTGCTCGTTATAGTGACGGAACGTGAAAACGCTAAATTAAATTTAAATCCCGTACGGTATACGCGCCTTTTCGAGGGAGGATGAACGAAGGAGAGAGAGAGAGAGAGAGAGAGAGAGAGAGAGAGAGAAGAAAAAAAAAGAGAGAGAGGACGCACGCTTTTAAGTAGCAAACTCGGAAGAATTATATCGTGAAAGGCTGGTGGTCCTTCGACCAAGATTGGACGATAATTACCACGTGGTGTACCGTGCGGAAGATAAGTACTATTAATGCTGCGTCTCGAGAAAACGATCTCTTCCACTACGTTATTATATATAGGTATACTCTGTATATATATATATATATATATATATATATATATATATGTATTTGTGCATGTATACATGTATGCATGCATGTATGTATGTATGTATGTATGTATGTATGTATGTATATATATTTATGTATGTGTGTATGTATGTAAGGGCTCGTCCATCGTTTCTGTATCTTCCCTTCCAGTCGAGTATATAATACCTATATATATATTGGATATATTGAATATGAGTAGATATTTGTATATAAGTATATGTACATTATTTTTCGATGATCCATATATAACCGTTAGAGGGTAATACTACACGAAATTCTCGAGTGGCTTATTACTCGTGTAAACGAAGTAAGTACGATAAGGATTTTTCAAGATATTGATCCTTTCGAGAGTGACTCTCTCTCTCTCTCTCTCTCTCTCTTTCTCTCTCGTTGACTGCACAACGAGAGATATGTAAGAGGGAACTGCGAGATTCTTCAGTTTTCCTATTACGATAGTATTCCATGCACTAGATATATATATATATTTATTCGTCGTCAAAGCCGTTAAAATGATATTCGCCAGAGAAATTGTAGTGTCTACTACGAAAGCAAAAAAATATATATATATCTATATCTATATAAGTACCCTATATCCGTTCTTTATATCATTTAAAGATTTCACTTTGATTTTGAACGACTTTAAAGTTCTTTTAAAAAGATTTTATATATTTTCACGGTCGTTTGACATTTATCATATTTCTCGTATTAGTAAAAAAGCTATCTCTCTCTCTCTCTCTCTCTCTTATATACGCGGCCACGCGCATACGTACGTACACACGCAAACACACACAGACAGACACACAAACATAGAGAGATGTTCTACGAAACAAAAGATATCATACAAACTGCGCTTTATTCGCGTTCCGCTTCATTTTCATTAATTTCAACGACGAAAAAGCCTCGAAGAATATCAAAGAACTAAAAGAACTACCCTCTTGAAGAGAGAAAAAAGAGAGAGAGTGAGAGAGAGAGAGAGAGAGAGATAGAGATAGACGTAGTGAAAAGATGCGATGCCTTTCGTCGATTTTCGAACTGTCTTTTTGGACAGGGAGGAAGTTAAAATATCCCGTAGCAGTTCTGCGTTAAATAGAGCACGAGAAGAGAAAGAGAAAGGAAAGAGAGAGAGAGAGAGAGAGAGAGAGAGGAGGGGGCGGGGGAGAAACGATGGTAAAAAAGAGAGAGGAGAGGTGTATAGAAGGCTTTTTTGCGATCTTCAAACGTCTCGTAAAGAGGAAAAGGGAAGTTCGACTAATTCTCTTCTATTTCGCGTCAAACGTTGAGTATAAACTAGACACAAATGAGTTTTACTATTTCTCTTACTCTCTCCCTCTCTCTCTCTCTCTCTCTCTCTCTCTCTCTAATTTTTTTTTCTATTTCTCAGTTTTCAACGCATAGGGATTCGTCGTATAATGTCCCTGACCGATATCAGGACGTTATTGATCGAATATCAAATTGTTAAGGCTTCTAACCTACTCCACACTCTCTCTCTCTCTCTCTCTCTCTCTCTCTCTCTCTCTCTCTCTCTGTTCCGATCTCTCTCTATCTCTGTCTCTTTCTCTCTCTCGACTTCGTTTTCTATGACTGATTATTTTCCATTCGTTCTATTTCTTTCTTTCTTTCTTTCAACCCTCCTCTCTCTCTCTCTCTCTCTCTCTCTCTCTCTCTCTCTCTCTGTCTCTCTCCTTCCCACCGATCCCCGTTCCATCCCCTACCACAGCTACCATTTTTTTTCTTTCTTTAAGAGAACGTAAGTTTTAATGCAATTCGCTGGTAAAGGAATCACAAAGGGATACCCTTTGTACTCCATACACGAATTCGTTCTAGTCAAAGCTCTCTTATCCGTCGACTAGATCGTTCTATTTCTCTATCTCTCTCTCTCTCTCTCTCTCTCTCTCTCTCTCTCTCTCTCTCTCTCTCTCCCGATCATTGTACAATTCGTTTCTTCCTTTATCGTGTCGCCTTCTGTCTTGCTTTTACTATGATAGAGGAGAGCCCTCCGACGATGGATTCCGATTCGAAGAGGCTTTTAAAACCTTCGTCGTTTCTCGGTGCGTTCGCGAAACTGAGAAACTACGAGAAGAATTATTGCCGAGAGAAACACACACACACACACATAGAAAGAGAGAGAGAGAGAGAGAGAGAGAGAGATTTCCTTTCGAGAATGCTGGTTTTCTACGAATCTTGCTAACTTTTATATACCTACGGATATGTACCTATAGGTGTATACATACACAAATACATACATATATATATATATATATATATTTATTTATATATATATACACACACACACATATATATATTTATTCGAAGAATCCGATTGCCGGTTGCCTGTTGCCATTTAATTCCATCTAATCGGATTGAAACGAACGACGAAAGAAAAAAGAAAAAAAAAAGAAAGAAAGAAAAAAGAAAGAACACGATTGAGTTTCGTCCGAAATGTTATAAAAGCGCAATAATGATTTAAACGTAGAATTCATTTTACGCGGAGAAATTTAATGACGACGGGTGCACGCATAGAAAAGGGTGCACCACCGAAGGTTTGATATTCAACTTGGCACGAGCTTCGCTCCTTCTTTCTCTCTATCTATCTCACTCTTTCTCTCTCTGTCGGAAATTGAGCCCTACCCCTTGGCGTGGCACGGGAATAATAAAAAAAAAAAAAAAAAAAAAAAAACAAAAATAAAAAAAATAAAGAGAAGAAGAAGAAGGAAAGAAAAGGACGTGCCGAGCCCTCCGATTAAGATGGAATTAGGACGAGAGGAAGGGAATGATTCTATATTTTTATTTTTTTTTTCTATTTTCGTTGTTCTCTCCACCCCTCTCTCTCTCTCTCTCTCTCTCTCTCTCTCTCTCTCTCTCTCTCTCGCTCACGTTGACGCTCACGCTCACGTTTTCCTTTCCATCCTTGTCTCGTTCGATGTCCGTAGCAGCAACGGAAGCACCTGCTGTTTCACGGATAGGCCCTCGTTTATAAATCCAAGGTAACATCGATGTTATGGGCGTCATGGTCAAACTTCTTTCTTTCTCTTTCTATCCCTCTTGTTATAGGAGAAAAAGATAGATCGGAAAGGAAGATGAGAGAGAACCTTAGAAGCGGGTTATTACCGGCTTGTTAGGCGGGAGAAAAGGCAGCTGTTCTCCATTTAAGTTCGAACAATTAAATTGTCTGCTCTCGATCCAACGACGACCACCTTCGTCATACATGCATACATACATACACACATACACACACACACACACACACACATATATATATAGACACACATGGAGATATATTTATTTACTTGTGTTCCTCCTATCTCTCCCTCGTCCCTTGTTCTTTCACCCTCTCCTCCTTCCCTTCTCAAGGATTTTTTTTTTTTTATTCTCTATCTCTCTCCTTTTTTTCTGTCACCCTTCTCTTCTCGTTTTCATCATTGGTTTTATCGTCAAACGGGCGATCGACGATGTCCTACCGATTTTATCGATCGATAAATGGCGATTCTCTATAACAAGCTTCATATATGTATGTATGTATATATATATATATCTCACCCGTATATACATTGTATATATACCCAATCGATTATGTATACTCGTTAGCCCCCGTCGAATATCGATAAATCGAGAAGACTTTTCAGTCGAATATTTTCGTACGCGATTACCACGAAGAAACCACATGGTAGACGTACCGCGTAAGCTAACGCGTCTTCCTCGTTCCACTTCGATAAAAATCGAAAGGCGCGCTCCTCTGGGTGTATTATTATTGCTAAGAGCGTATATCGAGAAAAAGGCACGTCTCCCATGCGGGTAAAAGATAGTCACCCTTGATTGTAACGAAGGTTTTATATGCTGGAACCGCGGAGGGTTAAAAACATCGATATCTACGTATACGTATATACATATATATATATATATATATATATATATATATATATATATATATACACATGCGCGCGTTACTTAAACAAATCTTCTCACGGTACGAATTTAAAAAATTTAAAAAGGGGGAATTGCATCATTTCTTTTTTTTTTATTTTTTTTTAAACGATCCGTGCTTCCAAATATCCTTCATCGCGTGCACTCCGCCATAAAACCAGGAAGTGATTCGACTTTAATCAAAGGAATCCGGCTTCCCCGCCACCCCTTCCCGATCTCGATTGTATCTTTCGTAATAATTATTATTTTTTACTTTCCAACAACAAAAGATACGCGATCGAAAGAATCGAACCGAATTTCTTCCGTTCTCTTCGAAAAGTTACGAGGAGGAAGAGGAGTAGGAGGAGGAGGAGGAGGACGACGCGAAAAGAAAGAGGAAGAACAAGAAGGAGAAGGAGGAGCAGGAGGAGGAGGAGGAGGAGGAGGAGAAGGAAGAAGGACGAACAGGAACTGGGCGTGAGCGTTGGGTTCGATGAAAAGCCAAAGTACGAGTGCTGAGAAGCACACGAC
>OU426997.1:9428107-9430607 GCA_911387935.1 Dolichovespula saxonica | reverse complement strand
AGAAGGGATGGGGGACAGAGAGAAAGAGAGAGAGAGAGAGAGAGAGAGAGAGAAGGACGAAAGGAAGGGAGGTTAGAGGTTTTCCTTCCTCTTGGTCAAAAAATTGTTCCTTCGCACAAAAGAGAGGGTAACGAGAAGAAGGCTCGCGAGGAGTGGACGACGACGAGGTTATTTTAATAATCGCGTGGGACGAGGTACACGCGCGAGCCCGGAAACCTTATTTTCATTTTATTTGTTTATTTATTTATTTTTTTTTTGTTTATTTTTTTTGAAGAAAGAAAAAATAGAAAAAAAAGAAATGTACCGCGACGAGGGAGCATAGAGAACGAACGAGTTGCGGCGAGGATTCGCAAACGATCGCGAAAGGATAAAGAGGAGGAAAGAAAAAGAAGATAAAAAAATAGAAGAAGAAGTGGAAGTAGAGGAGGAAGAAGAAGAAGAAGAAGAAGAAGGACGATGAAAAAAGAAAGGGAAGAAAGGGAAGAAAGGGAGAAAACCTCATTATACTAATCCGCTTTCTAATTGTAAGCGGAAAGACGTTTCGCGGCTTTGTCATAGAGAGGAGAGAATCCTTTTCCCTCACCCACGTCCTCCCTCTCGCCCTTTGGTCCCTTTTGTCGTTAATGTCTTTTGACTCTTACCGCACGTTCGGACCACCCCAACTGTGAATACGTTTCCCGTGGTGTCCTTTGAAAATGCGCGAGCTTACGTGACGGGCTTTAGACATTTTCTTTCCTGCGAGTATCCTAATTATTCCTTCTGGGTTTGCCAGAAACACCTATCCAACCCTTTTTCTCCTCTCTCTCTCTCTCTCTCTCTCTCTTCCCTCTTTCTCTCCGTTTCCCCTATATATTCATACATACATACATACATACATACATACATACATATATTCGTATACGTATAACACATCCTGCTATACCTAACTTCAACCAGTAGTAGTCCCCGAGCCTGCTGCTGGTTGCCGTCTCCTGTGTTGTTGTGTTGTTGTGTTGTGTGTTGTGTGTTGTGTGTTGTGTGTTGTGTAGCAGCGTCTCGAGGTCTTCGACCACGTAATCGAAATTTATCACGCGGTGTATTCCACCCGCGAGCTAAATCTTAACAAAGGACTACCGGCGCGCCGGTAGTCCTTGTCCCTTTCGGAAAGTTTCCTTCTTAGGGAATATTAACGCGGTCGACGTGGGTGTCTCTCTCGCTCTTTCTCCCCCTATTCCCCTTCTCTCTCTCTCTCTCTCTCTCTCTCTCTCTCTCTCCCTCCCTCTCTCTCTGGTTCTCACTCGCACATGAACATACTCGCGTACCCAATACTCCATGTCTTCGAACATATATTTCAACGATGTTAAATTTTCTACGTACTTGTCGTTAATATAAATACAACGTACCTTCGTCATAAAGATAGATAGATAGATAGATAGATAGATAGATAGATAGATTCGCGAAAAAGGGAGAAACTCGTAAAGGGCAAACGTTTTTTCTTCCTCTCATTTTTTTTTTTTTCTTTTATTATTACTTTTCCGAACGAATTCGTCGTATCCGACGACCGTTCGAAAGGCACTAGACGATATCCCAAAAAGGGAGAGAGAGTGAGAGAGAGAGAGAGAGATGGAGGGAGGGATGAAATACGATTAGTGGATTTGTCAAAAACAGCTGTAGCACGGACGTCGTCGTACGTTGTCTGGCCAGGCGTGAAATGAAAGTTCACGTTTACCCGATTTCCCATTCGGTAGATGTGATTTCGGAGGTGAACTTTCTTAGTTTTTTTTTTTTTTCTTTCTTTTATATATATATATATCCCTTTTTTCCACTTCGTTTGTTTATTATTAATATTGTTATTGTTATTGTTATATTCCCACACACACACACACACATATATACATATATATATTTATTTACGACGCAACTGTCGCCCTATCCGTTCCGATTGTTTCTAGAAAAAGCGAATTAGACGTTCGCGTAAATAAATAAACGTTGGCCTATGTGATAAAACATGATCTTCGAGAGGATCAATCAAGCGCGTCGAATATTCGACCGCGTACCGTTCCCAAATGTGCTATCGCGTTTGTCGTCCATTCGCGATAAATAAAGCAAACAAATCCGTTTGCAAATACTCCCGGAGAGAGTTAGAGTTCGCCAGTCTCGTGAACGCGCGGCACTATTCTATCGATGGATATATATATATATAAATATATATTATTTTTTTTATGCACCGACACGATTTCACACGAGAAAAATTTATACGACGAATTCCTTCCTTCGGAAGGAAAAAAATATGAAGGTCTGTCTGTCTCTCTATTTCTCTCTCTCTCTTTTTTTTTTTTCCTTTTTCATTTTTTATTTTTTTCGTCGTCTAATATCGCAATTTAACTAAAAATTAAAATATATGGGTATGGTCGGTGTTCGATCGCGTAAAAATAAAGAACAAATAGAGAAAGAGTGAGAGTGAGAGAGATAAAGAGAGAGAGAGAGACCTATGTTCGCAAAATAAAAAATAAAAAATCAG
>OU426997.1:9390607-9425607 GCA_911387935.1 Dolichovespula saxonica | reverse complement strand
GAGAATTTTTGTCGATGCTCTTCCGTTCCTTTTCCTTTACTTTTTGTTCTTTCCATTTCTGCTCCTTCGCCTCTCGCGAAAGAAAATGGAAAGGAGAAAAGAAACGACGAAATAGAAGAGAGAGAGAGAGAGAGAGAGAGAGGCTTTTCGCGCGATCTGCTGCGCTCCTTTGCGCGTCGCGTTTAAAGAGCCGTAGAGACAAATTTATTTGTCGGTCGTTAAAATGGACTCTTGGCAAACCTATTACCAACGTCGTTTTAACCGGAAACGAGCCGTGATTGGGCTAACGCAAAGTACTTAACTGCCAGATCGATTTACCGTGGGTGATTCGACTGGCACTCACAATTAGAGGCCAGGAATTCAGGTAAATATTTCTTGGAACGTGATCAGCATTAAGAGGCTCCTTCCCGATCCTATGTACACGCATACAAGCGTGCATAAATACACATATACATATTACGTGTGCATATAAGTATAGGTAAGAGAATACATAGCCGTATATGTATATGCGATTCGCACGTCGTCGTAATCGCCAACCCTTTTTTTTTTTCCCTCGACGCATACTTTCAGGAACGATTAACGGTAATTGCGAAAGTGTGTTTATATAAATGGAACAGGGTTTTGAACAACGAGGTGCACTCGATTAAGGTCGTACCCATATTCCCCCATTATTACTAGGATATCCCACTATGTAATTTTTAATTCCCGATACAATTAAACGTACCTACGTAAATCTAATTTATACCTCGTAACCATTTGCCGTGTTAGTTAGTTCTCTCGTTCGCGTTATCGTGCGAACGTTAACAGGCCGAGATTCTATGATACCGTTCAACGTATTTCTATGAAAGTAACGAAAGGGTATTGACTGAGTGGGAGTAAAATTGAAGGATATTTAAAGGAAGGAACGAAAAAAAAAAAGGGAGATGAAATCAAAGCGTTAAGCGTCGTACGTCATAATCGAGGGAAAATCTTTTGACGGGACCACCCGGATAGCCGGATAGCCCCTATCCATTACGATCAATTAAATCATACACGGAACGTCGAAATAAGCTATAACGTGTTGTCCGTTGGCAGCTCGGCTCTACTGCAACTGCTCCCTTTGGATTTTATGAAATCTAAGTTTATGATCGAGAGTATAGTAATAATAATAATAATAATCATAATAATAATAATATATGGCGTAATAGTAGTAGTCCCTTTATCGAGGACGGTCGAGCCGAGTCTCTCTCTCTCTCTCTCTCTCTCTGCGTTTATCAATTAAACGGACCGGGCCACGCGAAAGTCCGTACTTTCTCACGGCCGATAATCATTATCAAGCTTGAAAATCATTACCATCCTATATGCATTTACCGGATAAGGTGAACGCGTTGCTCGTAATAATTTTCAGCTTGTATGCTCGCAGGCGCACGGTAGGTCGATTAATTCGTAAAATACCTTGTGTACGAGCTCTGCTCTACACACACACACACACACTCTCTCTCTCTCTCTCTCTCTCTCTCTCTCTCTCTCTCTCTCTCTCTCTCTCATCGTAATTTTCATTCTTTTTCTATCTTCATCATTTTCACATCCACCCGATCCATTTAATTTCTCGAATAAAAGTCAAAGAGATGATATTGCGAATCGTTCATCTTCCTTTCTTCGTACTCCTGGTCGTCCTTCTTCTTCTTCTTCTTCTTTTTCTTCTTCGTCGAAACCTATTCGTTCGTCGGCTTGACAAAATTCGTAGTTAATTAATTACGAAGGACTAATCGATGAGAAAGAAAAATCGCGATGAACGGTCTTCCTTGCGACGTACCGAATAACGAGAAAAATGGGACGTCGTTGGAATATCGTTCGATCGACGCCTTGATAACGT
Source organism: Dolichovespula saxonica (assembly GCA_911387935.1). NCBI lineage: Eukaryota > Metazoa > Arthropoda > Insecta > Hymenoptera > Vespidae > Dolichovespula > Dolichovespula saxonica. The sequence continues at coordinate 9,423,752 of OU426997.1, read as the reverse complement.
GAATTGAAATAAAAAGGAATGAAAGAAAGAAAAAATAACAAAAAAAGAAAAAGAAAGAGAAAGAAAAGGGGAGAAACAATGATAAGCTAACTAAGGAAGGGAATGAATTTCTCGACGATAGTTCCTCCCTCGTTCGCCAGTAGTCACGGTAGAGGGGACGAATTTCAAAGCGATTTTTACCTTCTCCTCCTCCTCCTCCTCCTCCTCCTCCTCCTCCTCATCCTCCTCCTCTTGCTGGTTCTTTCTCTTTCTCATTCTCATTCTCTTTCTCGCGATGGATCTCACCGACAATGATCCAGATGCGTGCGTGCAACTGACGTTCTCCTTCCTTCGAACGAACGTGAATCGGTGGATGGTCCTCCTCTCGTTTTGGTAGAGGGTGGCCGCCGATGGCACGTCGTTGACGATACACACACACACACACACACACACACACACACACACACACACACACACACACACATATATACTCGTTGGTTATTATATAGTGGTACATCTCTTAGGTCTTAGGAAAGCGCAGGGCAACGGCGTTAGTATCCGGTTAAATTGGTCACGCCGGTGGAACACGTGTTCGGTGCCTATCCCTGACGAATCGTTTCACGTTTTTCCCACAGGGCCTCCTCTACCACCAAGGGCGAAACCCTTGGTAAGATACCGTCCTAAGGACCACGATTCTCAGCGAGCGAGTGAGAGTGCCAAGATCAAAGTCGAAATGAAATCGAGCGAATTTTCTCTAAACGCCGGCAGATGTTACCAAAACGCGAATAATAATATAATGCCGGGAAAGGAAAATTCACGAGAAAAAGAAGAAAAAAAAGAAATACGAACGTCAGGATTTTCCGTTTTCTTTCCTTCTTTCTTTCTTTCTTTTTTTTTTTTTTTTTCTTCTTCTTCTTCCCCGCTCCCACCCTCGTCACACCCTCCTTCCTATCTCGCTCTCTTTTTCTTTTCGATCTTCTCCATTTCTATTCCTCTAATAAGTGCAACGTAAGACGGTAACCATTAGCCCCGATTGATCTTTGTCATTACGTTATTATACGTTATGTCGTGTGAGAAATATTTCTATCTATCAGAATCTATATATCTATGTACGTACGTACGTACGTATGTGTGTGTGTGTGTGTGTGTACTTAAAAGTTTTCCACGTACCGTACGAGAGAGAGAGAGAGATAGAGAGAAAAAGAATACGATGGCCATAGGGTTGTACGCGTGGAATCGGTGTCGAGCAAATATCGTTCTCGAGAAAGAAGGCAAATATTTTGGAAGGTGAAGAGGTTCTTCCTAGACGACAATGAAATGAAGGAGAGAAGGAGGAGGAGGAGGAGGAGGAGAAGGAGGAGGAGGGGGAGGGGGAGGGAAGTCAAACTTTTCTCGCGATCGGTCTTACTTCTCTCTCTCTCTCTCTCTCTCTCTCTCTCTCTCTCTCTCTCTCTCTCTCTCTCTCTTTCTTTCACACTCTTCCGTTTCCTGTGTTTGAAGAACTCGGACTTTGGCTTGATCGTAGGCAAACTCCAGTACGCGCTCGGACTACGTCTTACAAACCACCTGATGCCGTTCTTCCTACTTTTTCTTTTCTTTTTTTTTTTTTCTTCTCTTCCTCTTCCTTTTGTTCTTATTCTTATTCTTACTCTTACATTTTCTTTTCTCTTACTTCTCGAATCAATGAAAAGATACCTATCGACGAACGAACGAACGAACGAAAGTTTCTCTTTGAAAAACTTCTCAAGAAATGTATTTTACGTTCGACTTTCGAGTTACGTATCTCTTTCTCCTCCTCATCCTCTTCTTCTTCGAAACAGAAATCCAAGGTTGATTGCAATTATTAGATTGTTCACGATAAGTAAGTACCAAAGTGACTTTCTATCGACGAAGACTTTGTAAAAAAGAAAAAAGAAAAAAAAGAAGTGGAAAAAAAAGAAGGAGCATACAAACAACGGACGTTCGTAACAAATATTTACGACGTACGTATATGAGTAACCAAGTGAGTGAGCGAGTGAGTACTCGCGTTCGTCTCATTCATTCACGATAAAAACAATATTTACGTACTCGTGTCAACAATGATCTTACGTACGCGAGTAAGTATCCACATCTACGACCTTGTTACTCCATTGAAATGAATAAATGAATGATACATTTTTCCGAGAACACTCTGTAAACATAAATCTCGATTTATCATTCAGGCTACGTATATATATATATATATATATATACATATATATATTGGGTTGGGGGAGAAAGAAATCTACACACATTATTTTTTCGTTCGCGTTTACGTAAAAATAATTGATTTCTTTTTCCCCAAACTTATATATATTTACATATATATATGTATATATTGTTTTTTATTTTTCATTAAAAATCGAATAAACGATCGAGACAGCACGGAACGTGATTTCGTAGAGAAATATAGGGGAAAACGAAACTATGCGATTACTGTCCTCCAAAAATACTAGGATTGTTATCCGTGAAACTGTCACCGCATGATTCCTTGGCTTGTGGATCGTTTCCGTGACGACGAAACCACTCGGTTTCTATTTTCCTTCAAACTTCTCTCTCTCTCTCTCTCTTTATGTGTGTGTGTGTGTGTGTGTGTAACTATCTCGGTCCCTTTCTCTCTTATAGTACGTCTAAATACATAGTACGATTCTCTCTCGATTGTCCATATACTCGACCGTGAATTTGCTTTCTACGAGATTCGAATCGTTCTCTCGTTGTGGATCGAGAGAGAAAGAGAGAGAGAGAGAGAGAGAGAGAGAGAGAGAGAGAGAGAGAGAGAGAGACAAAGAGAGGGAGAGAGAGAGACAGAGAAAGAGAGAAATTTGCGGGAATCAACTGCGTCGTCCAAAACCACTAACGCCGTTTGCTCGAGAAATTTCATCGCTTTTGGTGTTTCACGTGAGGTTCGGTCGTCGAATCGTTCTCGTCCAAAGGAATATTTCGTTAAAATCAAAATCGATGGTAACGAGTTTGGAAAATTCGAGATCGATAAAAAGAAAAGAAAAGAGAAAAAAAGTGGGAGAGAGAGAGAGAGAGAGAGAAAAGAAATAGAAGCAATCGCGTCTTAAATGACCGTGAGGATAGATGTCACTTAATTTTATATATATATATATATATATATATAGCCATGTATATATATACACATACACGAATGTGTGTGTGTGTGTGTGTGTGTGTGTGTGTGTATCTACTTCACGCTCGAAGAATTTTCACAGTCGGGAAATATCCAACGATTTTCCTAACTTTTCCTCTCTTTATTTTCTCTATTTCACTCTCGTACGAATACATACACACACGTACATACATACATACATACACACACACATACATAGATACATACACAGAGAGTCACACTTTACGGATTTTGCGGTCAATCCAATCCTTTTTATAAACCTCCTGGCTCTCGTATTACGTACATGCCATTGATATCTTTTTTCAAGTTCGACGAGCTAGATGTTACTGTGTAAACAAACAAGGAGTGAGAGATAGTGTGAGAGAGAGAGAGAGAGAGGGAGAGAAGAAGACAAAAAAAAGACGATTAGAAAGAAAAAGTGATGGATCCAACATACCCCAAAAAATTGTTCAACCCCCTTTTATCTCTCCTCGTACCCACTCACTATCCTTTTTTTCTTTTCCTATTCTCGTGTCGGTATTGCGCGTGTTTCTTTTTGTTTTCTTTCTTCTTTATTTTCGCTCCTCCTCTTCCTCTTCTTCTTCTTCATCTTCTTCTTCCTCTTCCTCCTCGTTTTTTTCCCCCTTCCTTCCAACTGGAAAGATCTACTGCCGGTGGAAGAACTACAAACGAAGTTCAAACTTCTCGTCGACGTATATCCGACGAGAAAGTAAGAAATTTGTAAGGGTTAGAGAGAAAGAGAGAGAAAGAGAGTGAGAGAGAGAGAGAGAGAGAGAGAGAGAGGAGCCTGGAGTCTCGCAATATTTCCTTGAAAAGTCTCGCGGCAAGGCACGGCACGGCACGGCACGGCACGGCTGGAATAACACCGACGATGCAGCAGAGAGAACGGCGAGAAGTAAAAGACTCGGAAGTAAGTTTCACCACGCCTGGTTCCGGCTTCTCTTAGTATGAGAAAGAGAGAGAGAGAAAAAGAGAGAGAGAGAGAGAGAGAGAGAGAGAGAGAGAGAGAGAAAGAGGGGTCGAAGAGCACGAAGAGTCGGCATATTTACCCTACGCCCTTGCCCTTCTTATACTTGCTCTTGCCAAATGGTCCGTTTTATTCGAACGAACTAAAAGAGAGAAAGCAAGTAAGAGAGAGAGAGAGAGAGAGAGAGAGAGAGATGGAAGAACATCATCCTGCCCTTTTTACCCTCGAGTCACCCTTTACCTACCCTCCATTCCCCTCTCCCTTTCTCTCTCTTTCCCTTTGTCTCTAACAATTGGTATGATACTCGCGACGTCCACGAGTACCCTTCGTCAAAGCCTCCCCTCGTCTAAGGGCTAATAAGAGTGAACCTTTTTGCGAATTAAGCGGCGTCGTCACTTCTTCTTCTTCTTCTTCTTCTTCTTCTTCATCTTCTTCTTCTTCATTTTCATCCTCATCTTCTTCTTCCTTTTCTTATACTACTTCTTCTACTTCTCTCTCTCTCTCTCTCTCTCTCTCTCTCTCTCTCTCTAGTCTCTCCTAATCCTTTTCTAAATCTCGCCCTTCCTTCTCTTCTCTTTTCTTTTCTTTCTCTCTCTTTTTTCTATTTCCCTTTATCATTAACTTCGCCATATCCAGTTTTTATATCTTTACTTTTATAAGGAGCTTTTAAAAAACAATTTCTTCTTCTTCTTCTTCTTCTTTCTTTATTCCTATTTCCTTATTTCCTCATTACTTGTTCTTCCTTTATTTCTATTCTTTTCTTTCATTAATTCCGATGGGACGACAGGAAATCGACCGAATACGAATACGAACGTCTCGATAAATATGAATTATAATTAGAACGATAGAGAGGGTGGGAGCGGGGTAGCAAGGGGAAGGATATAGTCGGTTTGGTAGGATAATAAATTCTTATAGAATGTGTTCGAAGAAGAGGGTGGAGGGGAGGAGGGAAAAAAGAAAGCACGTTGTCGTTCCTATCACGGTCAACGTTAAAGTGCTTCGAGATAAGCCGTCGTTGGAACTTTATATACGATACCGTTCTCCTTTGCTTCCTATACACCTTCTCTCTCTCTCTCTCTCTCTCTCTCTCTCTCTCTCTCTCTTTCTCTCTCTTTCACTCTCTCTTTCTCTCTCTCTTCCTCTTTCACACAAAACAGCTATTTACGAGATAACCTCTTTCGAAAATAGTCGACCCGCTGGCAGTTTTATCCACTTCTCGAGTCAAACCTTTGAGAGAGAGAGAGAGAGAGAGAGAGAGAGAGAGAGAGAGAGAGAGAGAGAGAGAGAGGGACTACCCACTAATATTTAGATACATAATAAATTACTCCTCGAGAGGAGCGATTCGATGGCGATTATATAATAGAATAATGTACTACTACACCGTCGTAGTTCATCGGATATCAAACTTCAATTGCGTTAATTGCTAAAAGTTAAATAAAAAGAAATAAAAAAAAGAGAGAGAGAGAGAGAGAGAGAGGGATGGAAAAAAAGAATTCTCTTTTCAAAAGCCACTACCGACTCCCACTCACTCAGTCAATCGATTCACATAGGTAGATATATAATTTATTCGGAGAGCATCGGTTAGCCATTGTGAAGCCGTTATAAAGGAGACCGTTTTTGTTTTCTTCATCAAATACATACGTATATACATACACACATATATATATATATATATATATATATATATATATCACCGTATGATCTCTCACGTCGGTACGTTTTATAGGATATCTCAATTAGACTTTTTAATTAGTATGCAAAACTCGGGAAAAGATAGAAAAAGGTACATTAGTAGTCTGGCCGGTATCTCTCGGCACGGATAAATTGTACAAACTATGAAAACAATCGTAGGGTATCGTTACTCGTGAAATAAAAGAGTCATCATTTATACCTTCGAGTGAAATCCTTTCTCTCTCTCTCTCTCTCTCTCTCTCTCTCTCTCTCTCTCTCTCTCTTCTGTCAATTATAACGATAAGAATAATATTAATGATTATATTATTGCCATAACAAATATAATTTCAATTTCTCGACAGAGTCGATTCGCGTTTCGTCCATTAGCCTGAAATAAACTTTCGACAAATATTATTATTTCCTTTCTCAAACGTTTTAACCCTCTCTCTCTCTCTCTCTCTCTCTCTCTCTCTCTCTCTCTTTCTATTTGTCTCTATAAATTTATGAAGCAAACACTTAGCGAACGCGTGGTTTCGAAACGTCAGTCTTCTCGCTTCGTTGAACGAGCGGACAACGATTTAATTGCTTTAATTAAGCGGCAGCTACGCTCGGAGGCTAGTAATTTGTCGATCGATCGCTTTTATAAATTACATCTTCTCCAGTTCTCCGTCTTTCTCCCATCGTATTTCTACCTAATAGAAAGAAAGAAAGAAAGAAAGAAAGAAAAAAAGAGTTAGACAAAAGGAGGAGATACGGACTGACTGTTTCTTCTTCTTCTTTTTTTTCATTTTTTTTTTTTTTTTCTTTTCACTTACGAAAAACGTTCATTTTCGCGAGTCAGGGAATACATTTGTAAACTCAAAGATGCATCCATTCCATTTCTTCACTCTCACTCTCACTCTCACTCTCTCTCTCTCTCTCTCTCTCTCTTTCTCACTCACTTATTCACTCTCTTTCTCTTCTTCTTTTTTTTTTACTCGAAAATACGATATTATAGATAAGATCCGGTGAATGCTCGTACTATTACGATGCAGTTCTTAACTTTCGTTGGTCGTCGTTATGCCAGAAGGTTTTGGAAGAGTCGAAACTCCGACTTGAAAATTGACTTGATGGCCGTTATGGTGTAATCAGTCCGAATAAGGCACGCCAGAAGAGAGGGTTCACAGAATGGGCACTTAATACGGAATAACTCGTGATTCCGTGCCGTGAAGAGAGCGCGCGCGCGCGCGAGAGAGAGAAAGAGAGAGAGAGAGATAAAGAGAAAGAGAAAGAGAGACGGATAGATGTAGAGAGAAGAATGACTCTCGAAATGCCGTCTACTCGCACGATCTTCTTCTTGCCTTTCCTTTTAACTCTGGTGATATAATTGTCGACAAAAAAAAAAAGAAAAAAAAAATGTCGTTCCTCCTCTTCTCATTTTTATCAAAAATTCTATCTAATCTTTTTACATATATATACATAATAGGAAGTAGAGAGAGAGAGAGAGAGAGAGAGAGAGAGAATATTCCATACCCGATTACTTTATTTCGAGATAGAAAGTGTAAATAAACGTAAGTAATGATTTGTTCTTCTCTCGCTCTCTCTCTCTCTCTCTCTCTCTCCCTTTCTCTTTCCTTCGAAAGCGGCGTAGAGAGAGAGAGAAGATAGATAAAAAGAGAAAGAGAGAGAGAGAGAAAGTACATCTCTCTCTCTCTCACTTAAGATAGGAGGCTATCTCTCGAGTTCGTAACAACGAAACACGCCGATTTTACTTACGAGAGAGTAGACGGGTTGAGCCGTGACCGAGCACGTCATCGTTCTAATTAATTCCAGCGCCCCCTCCCCCTCGCCCACCCCGCTTACGGATTTTGATCAAGATATTGTGCCCGGTGCAATTAGCGGCCGGTCGTTCGACAGTTGATCGATGCAACGGCATCGCCACGGCTCCCTTCCAATCCCTTTCTTACCCTTCCCTTCTTCTTCTACCCTTCCCCTATCCTTCTCGTTCTCTTTCCTTACCAACGAGAAATAGAAGAAGACGAGGAGGATAAGAAAGAGGGACAGAGAATGACTGAGAGAGAATGAGAGAGAGAGAGATAAGTAAAAGAGAAAAAAAAGGAAGTGAAAGAGGTTTGCGATGTATATGTACGTGTGTGTACGTATGTATGTATGTATGTATGTATGTATGTATGTACGTATGTATGTATGTATGTACGTATGTACATAAGTACGTACGGATCGATGCCACAGTGACCGTACGAGATGCCGTTTACCAGAGGATCAATGTTCGTCTCTCGACTTTGGACAAGCGAGGGACGAAAGAACATACAACGTGATCCCGAAACAACATTCGGAGGCGTGTCCGTGTGAGGAATAACGTTTCTAGCTCCTCTCCCCTTTTCCTTTTTATTCCTTTCTTCTTTCTTTCTTTCTTTCTTTCTTTCTTTCTTTCGTTTTTGTTCCTTTTCGTGATACGTTATTTCACTCTTCAATTCTTTCATTCGATTTATTTCGACTTATTTTCGGGACATATATCTCTTATCGATTCGATGACACAAACTAAATCCTGGATCTTGATGGGATCATTGGATCCACTCGATTATTCATTATTTTTACACTAGTCGCGGTTATTTTATTTTTTATTTGTTTAATTATTTATTTATTTATTTTTTTTTTTTTTTGATTATATATGATTCACTCGAGTCCACATCGCTCGTTGATTTTCCCTCGAGAAATGAAATAAATTCCGTTTTTCTTACGTTCTCTCTATCGTCGTCGAACGAACGAACGAACGAAAGAAAGAAATTTTGATTCTTTGCGAATAAAGAATACCTCTCGTCGATTATCATCGTAAAGATTATTCGGATACTTTCTTGTGTGAGAATGACGTCGGTTTATGAATAAAATACAATGTAGGTCTTCGATTATTCTTTTCTTTTTTTTTTGTTTTGTTCTTAAAGTTAAATATAAAAAAAAGTTCGAACGTTCGAGTTATGAACGAAAAGGATTTATTTAGTTTGTGTCGCTATCGAACGTGATATTAAGAGCTCGTATGTATGTATATCATACATTCAAGGCACCGCGAAAAGGATGTGCAGTCGTTAAGCTATTAAACGCGTCACGGACGTGATACGTCGCTCGATTTAAGATGCAAAAGCGTGTGCGATTATATATATATATATATATATATATATATATATATATATATATATATATATATATATATATATATGTATATATATTTATATATATATATATATGTGTGTGTGTGTGTGTATATTTATATACATAGATACACTTTTACGAACGCGACATAACTTTCGAGCTTCTATTATTGTTCTCTTACGATAAGACGAGTCGCTATTTCGTAATTTGAAAACTTATCGGATTCGATTTCTATGTTAAGTAAATGTTATACAGGGTGTTTCAACTAAAGGAGTCCGCTTAAATATTTTCTTTTCTTTACACGATGCGACAAACTTTTATTATGGCATACTTTGAATGAATTATAAAGAGGTATGTTATGAATAGATTATATATATATATATAATAGTATAATGTTATGTATGTTATAGAAGGCCTTCTTTAGCTAAAACACCCTGTATATCGTGTTCTGATTAAATCTTTCTCTCTCTCTCTTTCTCTATCTATCTCTTTCTCTCTCGTTCGATTACCTTCATTGATTATCCTTTTCTACCTATATGATAGATAAAGAGAGAGAAAGAGAGAAACGAAAAAGGAGGAAGAGAGAGGAAAGGGAAAAAAAATGTCTACGAAATAAAAATCAAAGTGAAAAACAAATCGATGAAATTTCCTTTACGATTCTCGTTTCATTATTGTAATCGTATTGATACCTAATCTAATATTTTTACAGTGCCATGCGCGCGTCCGTTATTTTTTTTTCTTTTTCTTTTTTTTTTTTTCAAAAGCTCAGCTACCAACGCGCGAACGTACGAAATGTCGCGAAAGCATAAACAACCTACTAGGGGAAAAATTGGCACGCGAGGAGTGCATTAATCAGAAAAATACTTGCTTTCTCGGCAATGTTTCACGCAACGAGGTAAAGAGAAATATAAAAAGAGAAAGAGCGAGACAGAGACGCGCGCGCGCGCGTGCGTCCGTATGTGCAGGTGTGTATGCATTCACTCTACGTTTTGAGATGCCAGAATGCTCGACTCGAATGCGATTTAATGCAATTCCCGTAGCAACACCCGCCCCGTCCCCATAGGAAAGGTAAAAACACCGTACGGTGTGGTTGCTCGTTGAAAGCCACGGAGAAAAAATGAGACCCTCTTTATCTTCTCTCTCTCTCTCTCTCTCTGTGTGTGTTTTTTTTTTCTTTCTTTTTCATCCCACCGTTCTATAAAAATATTCCGATAGTCGAGAGTTTTCAGTTTCGTTTACGAGATAACAGGACGCGTCGAAGGATTAAAACTTAACGCCAGGAGAAGATCGATCAGTCGTCGAATTGATTTTCGTTTCTTTACGATCCTTTAAATCCTAAACTCTTGCAAGGGTTATTTCATTTAGAGACACGCATTTACATATACGAGAAGACTACGGATTTTTATGCATGCGCAAAACGTTTTACGTAAAATACGTACGATCTTACGGTGCATCTCGTTCGATCTCTGGGCCCGTAGTTACCGTTATTATCATCATTATTACCCCAGGTTCCATACGCTCGGAGGCACGTCTGGTAAATGTAATTAAGCCGAACGAACGAGCGAGAAAGAGAGAGAGAGAGAGAGAGAGAGAGAGAGAGAGACCGTACGAAAGTCGCGATGTCGCATTAAACACATCGCCGGAGAGTACGGACTTTTCTGCGATGCGGATGGCTCGAAGGCTTTCCTCCTAAATCTCCTCCGTTCTCCTCGTATTCGTATTTTACGTTACGAGAATGGTACCGTCAAAAGAGAGGGGCAGAATAGAAAAGACCAAACTCACCTTTTTCATCCGTTGATTATATCTTTTTCAAAAATTAAATAATTCGCGCTAATCCATGTCCCCGTCATTACAATCACAGATTTACGCACTCGTTTACGTTCTATACATACCTGCGACGAACGATCTGTTCGTTTATTTGTTTGTTTTTTTTTTTTTTGTTTGTTTGTTTTGTTCTCTTCTTTCTTTTTCTTCTTCTCGATTTTTCATCGACGATTTTCTTCTCGATTTTTTCCTCGGGACGTCGAATCCTTATCCGTCGCGCCGCACGCTCGTAACTTTCTACTTTCATTTATTTCGTCGTAATATGGGGTACGGGTTTGAGAAAATAAGAGAGAGAGAGAGAGAGAGAGAGGGTTGAGGGTTGAGGGATGGCATCATTGGTCTCTCTCGCGCAACGTTCTAAAATTAGTCCATCGTCCATCCGTTGAACGGATATATAATCGAGTTCCCAGGAGAAGTTAGGCCGTCGTTTCAGGTTCCACGTTCCCCTTTAACGGAACGTGCGCCGATATTCTAACGAACGTAGAGAGAGAAAGAGAGAGTGAGAGAGAAAGAGAGACCCCAGGCTCTCGAGCTTCTTCGATAAAACTATTACTTCCCTGGTTACGTTCTCTCTCTCTCTCTCTCTCTCTCTCTCTCTTTCGTTGTGTCTGTCTCTATCACTCTCTCGTCTATCCGTGGTACATTCTCGTCCCTTTAAAAAGGCGATTCACGGTTGGCTCGGTTACGGACGAACTGTAACTTATGCCTTCGAATCTCGTTTAGTTACGTGACCGGAGATAGTAATGCGACGAGTAAACGGAGAAATTTTTGGAACCTCCTACCTGAGAGGAGTAGAGGAAAAAGAAAGAAGAAAAATGGAAAGAAGGAAGGGAAAAAAGAAATCAAAAGGGGAAGCGAAAAGGGATACTCCAAAGGATACTTGCGTTACGACTGGGAAAGGAGAATATACTCGGCTAGAGAGTATTATGAATTCGAAATATATATATATATATATATATATATATATATATATATATATATATATATATATATATATATAAATATATAAATACTTACGTTCGAAAGAGAAAAAGTTGAAGGAGTTTGAAGGAGCGCTCGCGTTCGCTCGCTCGCAAAAAAATAAAATAAAATGAAATATATATATATATATATAAAAGAAAGAGAGAGTCCAACGACTACTATCCGATCAGGGGCTAGGAAATTAATTAAGGGTAGAAAGCGCCGGAAATAAAAGGAAGAGAACGAAAGGAGGATACGATCTAATATCTCGTCTTTGGAGAGGAGTCAGGAGTACGGAGTACGGAGTCGAGTTTCGAAACGTTTCGTACCCGCGGTATATCTCCGCTTACTCGCTTACTCGCTCGCTTACTCGCTCGCTCGCGTTACTCCGTAAAACGGGTACGTTGTTTATTTGGCCAACCGTAATGGAGGTTGATGTTGGAATAGAGCGAAACTCCGAACAAAGGTTCTCCCTTGCCGCAAAAAGAGAGAGAGAGAGAGAGAGAGAGAGAGTCGTCTCGATTAAATCTCGCTGCTGGACACACCGGTGAAGTCCCTTTACCCTTGGCCCACGTCCCTCGAGCGACGTTCACTACCTTTCCTTGTCCCACACTCTCCCTCCTCTCTCTCTCTCTCTCTCTCTCTCTCTATCTCTATCTCTATCTCTATCTCTATCTCTCTCTTTCCTTTTCGTTCACGGACTTTTGCCAAACCTACTACCGACGTAGAACCGTAGAACCGTAGAACCGACGAAGAACCCTAACATCCCGTCGTCGTCGTCGTCGTCGTCGTCGCATCTACGGACAACACTAATGTTAGGAATATATGTACGTAGTCTAAGACGCCCGGCAACCCAAACCAAACCAAACCGAACCGAACCAACCAACCAACCAACCAACCCCGTCCGACGAATTTTAAGTAGCTTTGAAAGTAAATTAAGTCGTTTCCTTCGTTCTATGTATCCGCTTTAAACGTACACACATATATGTATGTATGTATGTATTTATGTATATATCTACATACTAAGTACTAATTCGATTCGCGAAAGATGCTAATCATGGTAAAACTCGTTTATAAAACAAACGTCTTTATTTCTCATGATTCTTTTGCTGAAATGGAAAGTGGCAATTAATTTAATACTCATTTTACAGACTGCAAATACACGATACGTGATTCGATGAGCGTTATTTACAACAGTACAGTACAGTTGATATTACATTAGTTTCATATATATATATATATATAAATATACACGCATATATATATATATATATTTATTTATTTATTTATATTTATATATTTATATTTATATATTTATATTCGTATTTATAACGCAAATCGATATACAACCTAAAAAGGAGACGTATCGCGATGCACGGTCAGTCTTGAAATACAAAGTGCTGGCCGCGTCGATGTGTTGTGTATAAATGCGCGCTCGTGTGTGCGTGTGTGTATGTGTGTGTATGTGTATGTGTGTGTGTGTGTGAATGTGTGTGCTCGAAAGTGTGCGTCTGAATATTTACAAAATTAGATACATTATTTACAAGAGAATTCGACTTACGTACTAATAAGCGTTATGCGACCGTCGCATCCGTGTCACCGTGTATGGTACGGTCGTGAATCTTAGGAACGAGGTTCTCGCCAAGAGTTTCTGCCGTCTTTTTAATCCTTTTTCCTAAATATCGTCATTTTCTCATTCACTTTAACACTATACTAAATATATTACGAAATACAATAAATCTTGTCAAGTTCGGTTTCTTTTTTTCGCTCGTATATGCAATTTATCACTGATCGACGAACGTAAAAAAATAACGTAAAATAATACAAAAAGGAAATATTATCGTTCGCGCGTTCGCGTTGTATCCATCTCTCTCTCTCTCTCTCTCTTTCTATTTTTTTTCGTTTTCTTTTCCCTTTTTTTCTTATTTTCGGAAGAACACAAAAAAGGAAAGAAAAGAAAAGCAACTAAAGTAGAATAAAACGACGGCTCGGGGCCAAACGAAAACGAGTAAAAGAAAATAGAAATGGGACGATCCTTTGTCCGGATTTTTTATTTTTTTATTTCTTTCTTTTCTCCCCCGTATAAAACTCCTCCCTACGACTTACTATCGTAGGCGTCGTAGTAATCACATTTCCGTTCGATAACGCACACCGGACGGAAATAATTCCTTGCGAGACTTACGAGAGAACCCACGAACGCGGGCCATAGAATCGATATTACGAAAGAGATTTCCCATACGACTTGCGAACGATCTCTCGCGGGGCAGTGACACAAAAAGGCGGCGTCGATTCGAATCCTCCCGTTTCTACCTCGAAATAATATCCCGTCGAGATTCTCCTTGGATCGTCCTACGGCTCGATTGGAAAATAAATATCCTTGCGTTGATCGCACGAAATGTTAAGAAAAGAGAGAGACAGAGAGAGAGAGAGAGAGAGAGAATATATAAAAAAAAAAAAAATAAATAATTCCGTTCGCCGATCACCGCTAAGCGCGAAACTCAAAAGAAGAATGAATGAATGAACGAATGAATGAATGAAGGAGGGAAGGAAGAGATCGATTGGATCGTGAAAGTTAGTTAAAGGAAGTTAAAAAAAAAAAAAAAAAAAGAAAAAAAAGAAAGAAAGAAAGTATCACCCTCGAAAGGAAAAGGGCACGAGTGGTCGACGAGTTAGGATAGGAAGGTAGGAAGATTTGTTGGCGCGGATCCAGGGGCGCGATCCATCCTCCTCGGCGATAGCCCCGTAATAGATCATCATCGGGAATCATCGTGTTGGAAGAGCGAGCGAAAGAAAGGATACCTCCTCCTCCTCCTCCTCCTCCTCCTCCTCCTCCTCCTCCTCCTCCTCCTCCTCCTCCTCCTCCTCCTCTTCTTCTCCTCGTCGTCGTCGTCGTAATAGTGGCGATGATCGTCGAGAGCCCTCGTACTAGACGAAGTAAGTCCTCGGATTGGTCGAGGTATCACCGGGTGGCGCGGATGGCACCACGACGACCGGTGGTTCCGGTATGGTACTGTAAAGATGGCTGCCTCTGGAGGATACGCTGGTAGGTCTGCCGTTGGGTGTCGCGTTGGTGTGTTGATGTTGATGTTGATGATGATGATGATGATGATGGTGATGGTTGTTCTGATGCTCGGCACCGCTGTCCTCGTCCTCGGTCCTGCTCGAGGCCGAGCTTACGTAGGTCGACTGCGTGGGCGTAGGCGTGGGTGCGTGTACCGGCGCTAAGAGGACCCCATTGGGTTTGCCATTGGCGTTGCTCCAGACGTCGACGGCCGTCGAGGTCGGCGCCGGTGTGTATCTCGCGGGCGTGCGATTCTTACGATCGTTCGACGACCTTTTGCCGGCGTCGCGACGCCTCTTGTCCAACGAATCCGGCATCGCGAACCTTAGCTTCTCCCAGAACCTCTTCTCGCCCCAAACGACTACGGTACAGCTCGTAAGGAGAAGCTGAAGTTCGGGATCGCGCGCTGGCGCCTCGGCGGCGAGTAATACGACTACTCGAGTCTTGCGCGAGCTCGGCCTAACGTTCTCTAATGCCGTACGTAATGCAGCTCGGAATTCGACGCGTTGCCACTCGTTGGCGAGGAATACGGGCGAGAGAACGACGAGGAGACGTCGCGCGGCCGCGGCCGCCGAGGGTACGGTTTCTTGGGTCCTCGAGGGTGGTAGATCGCGCCAATGTAAGCAAAGCGTCAAACCCGATGCCTCGAGTTCGGCCGCGAGAAATCTCGAGACGAAATCCTCGTCTCGTTCGCTGTAAACTATGTAACCGTCGTAGAGTCGATCCCTTTCGTCGTCCGGTCCGCTGGGCATTTTACCGAGTCTGAGCCCGTAACGAGCGTGAGCCCAGAGTCTAACGTCCTGACGAAAGGCAAAGGCCAAGGCGACGAATAGGCATACGGCTATGACGGCGACCAGGGCACCGGCCAATAAGGGGACGAAGTTACCACCTAAAATTGGTATCTCTTGTATTCCACGGCTGACAGCCTCGGTCGATGGATCGCCGCATCTCTTCATCGCTTGGGCCAAAGTTTCCACGCCGTCTCGGCAATACATCTTCTCGGGATCGCCCCGGTGTTCGGCGAGCCAGCTCCGTAATCTCGCAGCGTTCGTACACTCGCAGCTCCAGGCGTTACCCTCCAGTGCCACCTTGGTACCGTCGCCCACGCTCGGCAAAGCTTCCCAAGGACGAAAGTCGACGATACGATTACCGTCCAAACGCAAAACCTCGAGATTCTTCATTCGCTTGAACGTCGAATTGCCGACGGTCGCGATCGCGTTGTGATCGAGATAAAGCTCGGACATTCGTTCCAATTGATCGAACTCGAAGCCACGGAGCTCGCGCAACGAATTGTCCTCGAGATGGAGTACGCGCAACGCACCGACCCCGTTGAACGTGCGATTGTGAATGGCCGCGATCCCGCTGTTGTTCAAATACAAAACCTCCAAACGACGTTTACCAATGAACACGTGACTACCGAGATCACCGAGTTCGTTACCGTCGAGATAGATCTCGGTCGCGTCCATCGGGATGCGTTCGGGTACGCGCTTGTAACCGGCGTTCGAACAATCCACGACGTTGCTCGACCAACTGTGATCGTGATAACAGGAACAGTTGTCCGGGCACGTCATCTCGCAGTCGCAGGCGTCGAAGTCGCAACAATGACAGAGAGCGAAACAGTGGGCCTCGTATCGGCAAAGAAAGTCCTTCGATTTCAACGAGAGCAATGGTCTCCGTGGTGTGGCGCGCGCGTGCACCATCTCGCAGCTTACGGAATCGAGATCGAGTACACGGGGATGTTGACGGAGACGAGCGAGCTCGTTTATTCGCGGTAACCATTCCATCGTGCAGTCGCACAATATAGGATTGTTCCCGATGTAGAAGATCGGCACGTCCCTGTTCTCCGGTACCGGTTGTAGGCTAAGCGCGGCCACCTCGACGTTCCTTATCTCGTTACCGTAGAGGACGACCTTTTGTAGATTGGTCTTTCGTAGAAACGTCCCTGCAGCGACCGTACGTATACGATTGTTGTTTAGAAATAGTGTCTCCACGCTGTCGGGTACATTGGCCTCGGAGATTTCGGTTACGAGGTTGAAACTTGCGTCGAGCATCTTTATGTTTAGAGCGTTCCGTACCATGTAGTAATTGCCGAGTTCGCTTATCTGATTGGCGTGTATGTCGAGCCACTCTATGCTCGAGGGTAGATAACTGTAGTCGAACCAGAGTAGCTTGTTGTCCGATACGTTCAACCAGACCAAAGTGGAGAGACTCGTGAAGGCACCCCGTATCTCAGTCAATCGATTGCCGTCCAAACGTATGGCCCGGAGGACCGGATTCTTCGCGAAGGCGCTCTGTTCCACGTGACGAATGTAATTGTTCGCGAGATTGAGCACCTGAAGGGCCGGTAACGTCGAGAATGCCTCGCGAGACACGTTCTCCAATTTGTTGTCGACCAAGCGCAAACCGTAGAGCTCGTTAAGTCCGGCGAAGGATTCGTTGTCGATCCTTGATACGTGATTGTTCCCGAGATCCAATGTTTTCAAGGAGTTGAGAACGCGTACCGCGTACGGTATCTCCGTCAAGGAATTGCCGCTTAAAGAGAGATCCTTTAGCTCGGTAAGATTTGCGAATACGCGACGGTGCAGGGCCCTTAGCCTGTTGCCGTCCAAGAAGAGTTGTTCGAGAGCCGTTAGACCTAGCGCGTGACTGGGCTCGAATCGGGCGATCTTGTTGTGGGAGAGCGTCAACGTGTGAAGATTCGTGAGGGAGCCGAAACAACCGTCTATTAGCGTGTCGATCTCGTTGTGCTCGAGTTTCAATATCTGAAGGCTGTAAAGTCCCTCGAAGACGCGCGAATCGATCTTCGTCAAGGCGTTGTACGATAGATCGAGCACGAGCAATCGTCCGAGCCTTGAAAAGGTCTCGCGATTGACCCAACGACTGGTCAATTCGTTTCCACTCAAATCGAGTACCTGCAATTCCTCGAGCCCGTCCAAAAGGCCCGGCGCGAGCACCGCCAACGAATTGTTGCTCAACACGAGCTCCCGTAATTCCTTCGTTTTAGCGAACAATTCCGGTGGGAGTGCGACGAGCCTGTTGCTCGATACGTTCAACGATCTGAGATTAGCGAGACCGGCCAATGCGTGATCGCCCACGGCGGCTATCGCGTTCTCTTGCAACTTGAGAACGGTCAAGGAGCGTAAGCCGGCGAGCGTGCGATCGGGCAACGCGCCGAGATCGTTCCCGCTCAAATCCAAACTCTCGAGATTCGGTATGCACGAACGTAAACGATCGGTAAAACCGAGAGACGTGGCGTCCTGTAACTTGTTGCGCGTCAGGTTCAATCGCGAGAGACCGACTACGGGACAGAAGAGATCGGTCGGTAGCGTCCAAAGATTGTTATCGCCGAGATCGAGCTCCTCGAGATCTGCCAGGCCTACTAGGGAGTCTCGGTCGAGTTCCAAGGTCATAGCGGACCAATCGCCGTTGTGAGTACGGACCGATAGACCGCGAAGATTTTGCGCCGAGGCGAAGGCCCCGGCCGGTAAATAACGAATCTTGCAATAGTCGACGCGTAGCTTCTCCAATCTCGGTAATGGCGATAGAAAACCTCGCGGACCCTCGAGCTGGCTCTCGAAGAATAATACGTCGCTGCATTCCAATCCCAAGGAGGTTATCGAGTCTATTTGAATGCTCGATAGATTCCCTATTAAACCGGCGACGTTAGCGATCGTTCTCACTTTGCAAGCCAACGTTCTCTCCTCCTCGTCGGCTTCCTCGTTCTCCTCTCCGCGCCACTCGCAACCGGTCGGCGCCTCCAAGCTCGTGATGCTCCTACCGTAAACCAAAATGATCGAACGCTCGTCCGGCAGGAGCCAACAGAACAAAAGGCCCAAGCCGAGCACCGAACGTACCAACGTCGTATCCATCGATGCGTAGAGCTAGTAGCGAGCTCTCGCCACCGGACGAAACGATTCCTATTTCTCTACGTTCGCGGGGATCGGGGGAGTGAGGGTGCTGGTGGTGGTGGTGGTGGGGGACGCGGTACGTCCGAGAACGGTTGGCACACTTTTCTACGATATATCCCAAGAAGTATCCTCTGCCGTCACGCGCTCATACTCTCGTCCTTCGCTAATAGGACACACTCCAAAGGACTAAATCGACGTTATATGTGTATATGTATATATATATATATACGATATTAACTACGATCGACGACAATTAACCGATTCGACGACGGCACTGCGATAGATCGTACCACCCATTCGTTCCTCCTCGTAAACACTTTAAACTCGACGAATTGTCCGCGATCCTCCGTACGAGATCCCAAACGTATATTTATTACGATCGCGATCTTCCTCCTCCTCATCGACGCGAACGTTCCTCGACCGACGACACTCCACCGCGGCAGTCGGAGAGCAACTGATCGTCCGAACGGATCCGCGTTCTATCGACGGTAACGCACCCTGCATGACTGCCAACGTGCGCTCGTCCCCCCCCACCACCACCAACTTATCCCCACCACTTACTAAAAGTCTAACCATCGTCACCGACACTACGACGACGCTACCATCGCTTCGAACCGAACGAGATGGATGGATGGATGGATGGATGGATGGATGGATGCAAAAGAGAAGAAAAGAGAGAGAGAGAGAGAGAGAGAGAGCCGATGTTGCACCGACTGCCGAAGATGCAACGAACCAGCTGACTGACAACCCTACTTACTAGGTAAACACCAAACTGGTTCCTAGGAGCGCACCGGCACGCATTTATCAAACGGCATCCCTCGCGCACCGCAGGCCTTAATTCTTCCTCATCTTCTTCTTCGTCGTCTTTTTCTTCTTATTATTCTTATTCTTATTCTACTTAAAATCGTCTACCTATCGACGAGAAAATCTACTCGATATTTTTTTTTCCTTATTTTTATTTTTTTTCTTTTTTTTTTTCTTTCTTTTCCATTACGACTCTTCGTTTAACTTTCGTTTTGCCTACGTTGAAAAATTTTTATTCATCGATTACGCCGCCCGAGGAACGAAATATTTTATTAATAAACGTTCCTAATTTGTCTACACGCGAATGCGTTCCGTCGAAATAATTTCGTCACAAATGGGAACGACACAAAATGTTATTGCGCGTAATAATAGTTATCGACCCTTTTCCGTAACGTACAAAGAGGCCAACTTTTTTTATTTAATAGAAACGCGTTCGCGAACGCGATAGAAACTAACGAAGGGCCATTTAAATTTATTGCAACCTATAAAGGAAAACGTATGTATATATACACATACACACAGAGACCTATATATGTATATATATATATAATATATATGTATGCATACACACGTTCAATTTAATTTTCAATGCAAAATCTATTCGGTCGCGCAGGAGTTTGCCGATCGCTTGTTCGTTTAACAAGTTCTTGATTAATGGATCGCCTCGTAACGAATCAACGTCGCTTTAAAGAAACGTTTTTCTATCTAAAACTACACTTTCCTACGATTTAAAATAATATTCTTTTTTTCTCCCCCAGGCTATCGCGTGGAGATTGGAAAACTTTACTACCCCTCCCCCTGCCCCCCCCCCCTAGTTCCCGGTAAATAAACAAATTATCTCGGAAACTTTTCGCACGATTGATCGATCTGGCTAATGAACGCTTCAAAACGATCCCTCTTACTATCCGATTAATACATATATTCTCTCGCTTGGCGCAATACCTTGGTGAGAAATAAATCAATCACTCGTGGATTTGCAATGAAAAAAAGAAAAAAAAAATCACCACATCTTTCGAAGAGGAGGAGGAGGAGGAGGAGAAGAAAGAGGAGTAATGGACAAAGTCGTTTCAATTTGCAAAGAGTTCCGTGTAAGGATTTTTATTCACGAACAATTCAATCCTCGACGGATCCCACGAATAAAAAGGGATAAAAGGTCGGTATAGCCGGGACCTTTGGCGCCATCTACTCTCCGGATACGGTAACTAAGAGGACTCTTTTTAGGGTACCCGATGCCCTTTACCTACGTCTCGTGATCTTGACCTTTGACCCACCCACCCACCCACCCCTATCCCTAATAGTACGATCACACGGAACTCGGTCGATCGATATTACCTTTAAACCCTTCGCATTATCGCGTTACCTATCCTATCGGACGAATGCGATCGAATCAAAAAAGAGTGAGAGAGAGAGAGAGAGAGAGAGAGAGAGAGAGAGAGAGAGAGAAATATCGTTGAATTTTTCTTAAGAATTATTACAATACCTATTAGACAGTTGTCGGTGTTAATAAATCCGACATAAAATATGCACTTGTCGCAATAGCATTAAAAAATGATTGAAATGTAAATAAGAAGAGATTCGGATCAATTTCATAATAATCGTCTCGAGTTCTTGGGCTTGCTCTTGTGCATATACATTGACAAAAAAAAAGAAAAAAAAAAACAAACACAGATGAACGATAACAAATGAATGGGAAAGGATATCGATCGGCTTATTCGATTGTAAAAATTGTCGAGAACACGTTTCCTTTGTCCGTTCGTAACGAACTCGTTCGGTACGGTGTCTCGAAAGCAGCAGGATGAATCAGTGCGCTGAGAGCGCGCGCGCGCGCGCGCGAGCATTAACCCGCTGCTGTTGTAAGGGTTTGTCTGTCTCTCTATCTCTGCCGTATTTGTGTGTGTGTGGATTATAAATTCGAAGCCGATACGTCGTCGTAGTCGTCGTCCTCGTCGTCGAAGTCGAGCTCTCTAGCGAACGAACGGCGCGTGTGTTGAGTTATGTTGTGTGTTTGCTCGCGATGACGGATGAAGGCATTCATGGATTTAATCGCCCCGGTATTTCCACACTTCATTATGTATTTACGGGTTGTCAACGTGATATCACGTGCAACGTCGGCCGATTCGTCCGTGAATTAACCGGCCGGTGGTGCCGCAATCGAGAAATTCGCTGTTGGCGTCGGTAACGACTACGCAAATATCCCGTCGACGCGATCGTAAACTCCCTTTCGTGTTTTTTTCTTTTTTCTCTGTTCGAAAAAAAAAAGAAAAAAAAATACCAGAAGAAGAAGAAGAGGAGGAGGAGAAGGAGGAAGAGGGAAAGAGAAGAGAATACTACGTTTTCTTTTCGTTTTTTTTTTTTTTATTTGTTTATTTATTTTTATTTTTATTTTTTTCTTTTCGACCATCTCATTCGCGCCTCGTGAATTTTTAATCTCTATACCTAATAACAACCCTGTCCGAATTTTCACATGTCTGAAGCGTGTACTTTTCAACGTCGATACGTTTTATATCGGAAAAAAAAAAAATAACCGATCATTTTTCTCCGGTCAGCCTTCCGATTTTTATCGTTTATTGGGTAGGTTCGGTTGTTCGGATCTTTGGGACGGATTAACCAAAAAAAAAAAAAAGAATTTTGTAATGACACAGGTTTCGTCGGGAACCATAGTAGTGCCGTGGTTTTTGAAAAAAACGAAACGAAAAGGAAAAAAAAATAAAAAGGAGAAAGAAAAAATGATCGAATCGATACTTTTCTTTGCTCGATCGACTGACGGGTCGAGTTAAAAAAGGAAAAAAAAAAAAGAAAAAAGGAAATCTTTTTCCATCTGATCGTCGACTTACGATATTTTCTACGAGTTTCGAATCGAGATTGTAACGCGGAAAGCTTTGGATTTCTCGGTCTCTTGAAGATCGATCGATGGAGGAATGCAAGCTAACTACTCGTGTGTTCCTAGCTCCTCGTGCACTTTCACTCTGACCGAGGTCAGGCGAGGTTAACGACGGAAAACCGTATCGCGTCACGAAACGTCTAAGTAGGGTGAGTGGGTGGGTGGCGGGTACGAGGGGAAGATGAGGGGAGGGGAGGTGGAGTTAGGGCGGAATTAGCACGAGGATCTAAAAGGATCGTTCGTTGTCAGCTTCCCGTCTCACGGCTTCTAACCTCGCTTCTTTCTTAAAACAAAAACAAAAAAAGAAGTAATCGCATCGTCAAAAATATTCCCTACGAATCGTTTCGTAAATGTTATAATAATACGTACGTACGTGTATCGTTGTGGATTATATAATTGAGCGATCGATTCGTCGAAATAAAAGTCATTAGAAAAATCGAATCGAATCGAATCGAGTCGACGAAGAAGCCAAAAAAAAAAGAAAAAGAAGAAAATAAAATTATTGAATATGTCAGATCTTACCGTGACGTTTAACACCGCGAAATACGACTCGAAAAAAAAATAAAAATCGATCGATCGCGCTCGTCAACCTTGGATAAACAAAAATGACGCGTTCCTATCAAAAAAAAAAAAAAAAAAAAACACAAAAGAGAAGGATAGAAGAGATCGACGAACGCTTTTGAAATTAGGATCATGATCGATCGTTGAACGATCTATCGAAATCGAATGAATACGTGAATGAACGAACGTGAGATTCAAATTGTAAATAATTAAATATGTGAGTAAGTAAGTATGTAAGTGAGTAAGTAAGTAAGTCACTTGCCAAAGTATTGTTATAACAATGAATAATGCGATGTCGGACGCGTTAAAACCTCGCGTGGCACACGTAGGCCGGCTTAGCAAGGCGGAGCTTTGGCGACGTAGAGACCGCCTCGTATTGCCCTCACGTTGCCCTCGCAGACCGCCCCTACGTGTTTCCTCTCCTCGTCCCAACGTCGAACAACGCGTGGCGTGCGAGAGAACCTCGCCGCGAATAAAACCGTGCTTCCTCTTCTGGATGGCGGTTTGCGCTCGCTAGCGTTCATCGCCCTCCTGATCTTTCTCCTTGAATCAACAAAGGAAAAAAAAAAAAAAAAAAAGGAAAAAAGAAACCTCTCTCTATCTCACTCTCTCTCACACCTCTCTTCCTTCTTCGTTCTTCCTTTCCGACGCTTCATGTTTTTTTTTTTTTTCCCTTTACTTTATCGCAAAACCGAGAAAAAAAAATAACAAAGAGAGAAAAAATAAGTGGTAAGGAGAAGAAGAAGAAGAAGAAGAAGAAGAAAGAGAAAATATGTACAAACAAGTAAGACAATCGTAGCAGCATATTTTTATATCGTCGAATTGTGCGTGGGATACCAATGAGAATGCAACCCTTAGGGAATTATATTCATCGGTCGAACGAACGATATAAACGACGGAAGTCTCGACAGAGAAAGAATAGAAAACCTATTACTACTACTGCTGCTGCTACTACTACTACTACTACTACTACTATCACCTACTTTACTTTTCATTTATTATCGTCCTAAACCCGAGAAAAGCCAGATGTTCTCCTGTAGCAATAAAGTTTAATGTATTCCTAGTCTGCGATGAACGACCCAACGGAAAATATATTCGAGGGTCGGTCATTCGAACTTCCGTCGGGTTTTCCAACGTGGTTTTAAAATTTTGAATATATCGAACATTGGATACTATCCAGAAAAATCTTCTACCTTCGTACACATAAGTATTATACACGTACGCGTTATTCCTTGTAAATACGTATGAATGCATACGTGCTGCTACGCGATATTCACGCGAATAGTCTTTCATTCAAACGTTTCAATCGTCATCATTGATATGCCACTTCCGTATGTAGAGAGTTTGATCTAACGAAACTTCGAGAGAGAGAGAGAGAGAGAGGATGAATAGAACAACCAGGAGAATATCGTAAAGTTCGAAGAAAGGGGAGAAGTTTAATCTACGAAGATGAGAGAAACAAGATGAAAGAGAGAGAGAGAGAGAGAGAGAGTCAAACCACTAAGGCGTTTTCGTGTTTCTCAAGTTTTATAATGAAAACTATTTACTATTTACGATCCTTGTTTTCCCAAAAGTATTCTAATGTTTGCAAATCGTCGAAATTGTCGTCTCCTTGTTAAATATCAATTCGTATGCATGTGATATGAAATATCAATTCGTCGTACTCGTTCGTTCGCCGTTTGTTCCGTAAAAATTAATTCTCGACGACTGTAAAAAGTCAAATTCGAGCGTCGGTTCTCGTTGACGTTACAGGCACGCAACTTAAAAGTTCCCGATTTAGATATTTAATTGCATTGAAAATAATTTTAATTGCAATAATTTGATATTTAACGGGCGTCACGAGTTACGTGATGTTTAAGCCGTACGTACGTACGTACGTACGTACTTATCGTTCGATCGTTCATTCGTTATACTTCGCGCGCTCGCATTGATCGTATCACGTTTTGAATAATTATAATAATTATAAAATCCTCGAAAGTATAAAATCGTTGAAACGTTGCTATTGAGCGAAGGACATGGAATATCGAATATGTTTTTTATTCGTCGAAATGCGAAAGAAGACTGACTGACTGACTGACTGACTGACCCGGGGATTTGTTTCGAAGTCGGTCGAGAGCGTTTGTTTTTATTAGCGAATCTTTTGAGGGGCGCGATGTTAAGTTCGAAATGTAAACGTACATTCGAAAGGGCTTTTACGCTTTATTGCATAAACAATTCTCGATGAAAGGGAGGAGAGGTGCCGTCAATTTTTCATCCGATTCAATGGGAATGAAGCTTTCACGAAAATTCGAAAAAAAAAAATAAAATAAAATAAAATAATCGCATCCTCGTTTATAACTAACGTCGTCATTAAAGCGAGACCCGTATTTTTGAAAAAGCTTTATTTATTTATTTATTATTTTTTTTTTCTTTTGCACGAACCGTTCCTCCGTAAGAGGACACCGATTTTTTTTTTGTTTTTTATCCGATTTTATCCGATTCAACGGGAATAAAACTTTTTCGAAAAAATTCTCGAAATAGCCGCAATCTCGTTTGAAACGTACGCGCTTTAAAATGAGATCTTCCTCGTTGAAATCGATCAAGAATTACGTCTACTATCGTCGTCGTCCTAAATCATACGGAACCAGGAACAATGAACAACCTTAAACCGGCTATGAATAACTATCGAGAGAGAGAGAGAGAGAGAGAGAGAGAGAGAGAGAGAGAGAGAGAACATTCGAGGGGATCACTCGAAATTCGCTGGATTTGTGTTCCGTTGTGTTTTCGACGTTTGCATTTTTAGAGGAAGGATCTGAAAAAGGGACGAGGAGCTTTGATAGCCTTTTTGTCGCTTTACAGGCGAGAAGGGTCGGTTCTACTCTCTCTCTTTCTCTCTCTTTCTCTCTCTCTCTCTAAATCTACTCCAGCAGCAATGTATATTCGTAAGTATACCACCGTATTTGCAAGGGATTTACTATATCGATTCGCAAGGGAGGGGCATAACGTGCTCTTTCACGAATCAAAAGTGAGAATCGGTACTTTGGTTATTATCCAAGGGTCTGTTACACACAACACACAACACACACAACACACACACACAGAGAAAGAAAGATACTTTACCGTTACGCCCCAATAGAGAATACATTAACCCGATATCTCGTTTGGTGATATTCGTCGACTTCAACGGGGATGTAACACCGAGCGATTCGAAGCGCGTCGATCGATCGATCACATTCTTGGGGAGGGGGTGGGAGGGTGTCAGGGGTGGGAGGGGTCGATTCGATCGGGATAAAGGTCGGGGATAAGCATTCTAGAATTATTCCATCGTTTCATCCCCGTTTCTTTCTCTCCCACCATTTGTCGTCGTAGATCATAGACAACAAATCGTTGAAGTTGCGATACGAAGGAGAAGATAACGCGCGGTTGATCCTTGATAAAATAAAATAAAATAAAATATAAAGAAAATAAGGGAAAACGGATAGAATCGTCGATGAGCCCTCCCCCGCCCCCCCCCCCCCCGCCCCTCACACCCGCCCCTGCGGCTGTTATTCTCGTACTACAAGATGTAATTCGAGAGAGTATAACAACACATACCTCCGGCTAAGGAAGCTACAACAGCGTTTCGATAGGACGCTTCGTTACACTGGGTATTTAATATCGTGACTCCGAGAGATAGAAAGAGATAGAGATAGAGTGAGAGAGAGAGAGAGAGAGAGAGAGAGAACGGCCGGAGGCTCCGCGATGTGGACCAGAGGCACGCTTGCAACTAGTAGTCGCATTTAGTAGTCGCGTTTAGTAGTCAGGCTACCGTCGTACACATACCCGCGCTGATTACAAGCGTCTACTTCTGTTTACGGGCATCCCTCTTCCCACCCTACCCTCCCTCCCACTTCCCCTTTCGTAGTAAATGCTTCATTATGGAAGCACGCAAAGCACCACCACTTTAGTTTTAGTAGAGTTTGCCGCTTCGAGACGTCATTGAGCGAGCGTAGCCTTAGCCCGTTAATGCGAGTGTATAGTTTCCGAGAGAGAGAGAGAGAGACAGAGACTGAGAGAGACTGAGAGAGAGAGAGAGAGAGAGAGAAGGACCAATGTAAGACGCGTTACGTGTACTCGAACGATAAAAGCTACTTTTATGAATTACCACATGAATGAGGAAGAAAGCCTACAACCGACTTAGATCCCTCGTAATCCTGATAATCGTTCTAATCCAACTCGTTGATCCTTCATAACTTACTCGTTAACGATACCAACTTTCCCTTAACTTTTTTAATACGCGATCGAACGATTAGAATTTTAAAAACTCGACTCTCGTTTCCTCTCGCGACATAGAATAGAGATCCCGCGTTCGGGATGATATATATTTATAAATAACAACTTTTCTCATCTGCCTCGCGATTTTTTTCTTCTCATTTGTTATTTTTGTTATTATCATCATCATCATCATCATCGTCATCATCACTATTATCACTATCCCCATTGTCTCGGGGATCTGTTTTATTTCTTTGCAAAAGGGGGACACGTGGACGCGTTATCGTAACGCTATTTAACTACGCGAACCTGGCGTCATCTCGTCCCCTCCCCCCTCACCATCATCCTCTCCCTCACCCTCCGACCCCCAACCCTCACCTCTTCCCACCAACGAAACACGATCAATTTTTAACGAGCTCTCTCTCTCTCTCTCTCTCTCACACCGCCTATCCCTTTTAAATATTACATCGAATTAATTGTATCCTCTAATTTTCTTCCACGCTCGCTCTACGTACGTACATACATACATACATACATACATAATTCCACGAGAGCCGCGTAAATATTTATCGTGCGTTTTATTTTCTTGTTACATATATTTTTTATTCCCCTCCCCTTCCTTTCTTTCTTTTCAACAAATCATTAATCATCGTTCGTTGTACCGTGAGTACGGTCGAGTATTACAAAGGGATTATACTCGATTTTAAAAAGGAAAACGTATTGAAGTACGACAACGGTGTACCACCATCGCCACCACCATCGCCACCACCATCATCACCACCATCACCACCCTGTCTACCGTGCGAACGATCCACCAACAACGGTAGATGGCTCTCGATATCGAGTGTATCTAATGCGTAACGACATAATAAAATTAACGGTTGGGCCCACGCCGCTATATCGGCCGCTATCGTATTACAGTAAGCCCTATAAATACTCATTGCACCACGGCCAATGCTCGTTAGTCGCATGGTCTAGAAAATATATTAACGAGCTGATAACACACTTGCCGTAGCAGAGGAGGCCACCTAATTGAAACCGAAAGCCCCCGGTAGCAATGCCGCGGTGCCAGGGTATAATGCATTACAATATTTCCCACCAACTGTTTTATCTCCCATTACAATACCGGCTATAACGTAATGAAAGACTACGTGAGAGAGAGAGAGAGAGAGAGAGAGAACGTGAGAGAGTGTGTGTGTGTGTGTGTGAAAGAAAGAGAGAGAGAGACTATCCCTAGACGATCTCACGCATCGAATTTCACGGGTTCAATGATAATTACTCTTGACTTTCCTTATCTTCTCGAGTCCTCCCATGCACGAAAAGAAACGTGTTTCATTAACTTAACTGATGTATATATATATATATATATATATATATATATATATATATATATATATATATATATATAAAAAGCGAATCCCTCGAGTATCCGTCTATTAGAATATTCGTGAAAAAAATGAAGAAAGAAAGAACAAGGAAAGATTGTTCTATTCGTAAAACAAAAAAGAACGCATACATTAAAGAGAGATCGATCTTCTCCTTCCTCTTCTTCTTAAAAAAGAGAGAGAGAGAGAGAGAGAGAGAGAGAAGAATCTCGTAAAGAGATAAGAGGGTAGATACATACATACATACATACATATATACATACGCATATATATACTCGAAAATAGGAAAGTTAAACTCGTGTTTACTTTTCCCTCGTGACTATCCTCGTCAAAAGTACAAGAGTCGATCGAAAGAGGATCGATCGATCGATCATCGTCGTCGTCGTCGTCGTCGTCGTAGTCGTCGTCTCCACCTCCGATGATCATACTCGATGGGAATAAAGGACGAGGAGGAAGTTTTCTCGTAGGATCCATCAGAGCGTATCCCGCGACTACCACTCGGTTGTGTGCTTAGAAGCGGAAGAAGGTGGAAGTTGAGAAAGAAAAAGGCGAATTTATAAAAGAGAGAGAGATAGATAGATAAATAGAGAAAGAGAGAGAGAGAGAGAGAGGAAGGAAGAAAAAGAAGATAGCGTATAGTACACAGCAGTATCCGGTTTTTTAAAGCGTTTCGGCGAGACTTTTGGTACGGTATTACGTCGCGGGACGTCGGGTTATTGCTCGAAAGAAACAGGACGTCCCGTGGTTACCACCCAACAAGAAATAAAAACACAAACCTCGACAAAACAGCCGAACGCGTTGGAACGCGTCAAAAGCATCCCCTTTATTACAGATAGGTGTACCTAACCAACCTCTTATATACCTCGCTCTACTACCTACCTACCTACCTACCTACCTATCTACCTACCTACCTACCGTTTCACTTCTTCGTTCACGCGCCAACGCGAAACCCTTCAAGAACGAGAAGAAAGAAAGAAAGAAAGAAAGAAAGAAAGAAAGAACGCCAGCCATTAATAAACACCATTTGCACCCTACTCCAATCGAGATTCTTATTAACCGATACGATCCTCGCCACCGTCTTCGCCACGAGAACGATCCCACACCTTCTCTCGTTCTATCTAATTTTATCTTTTACACCGTAGGAACGTCGAATTTCTGAGAGATTCGAATCGATCCGTACGCTCACGCGTTACGATCTTTTCTCGGTTGTAAAAAAAAAAAAAAAAAAACAAAAAGAAAACCCTTCCGATCGATCGTTCGAAACCCTTCTCGTTTCCCGTCGTTCATACAACTCGAAATTTTTTTTTTCTCTTTTTTTTTTTCTTTCAAGGAATTAAAATAGCCCATCGACCACTTCGATGGATATCTACGAGACATTTGTCCCTACGATGTCAAACGGCAAATGTGTCCGTTACATACGGAAACGTTAACTACTCTTGGCCAGACAAGTTTTCCTTTTGGTTGTAAGATAGGATATACAGAACTCTTCCCATGTACTATATACGTACTCGTGTGTATATAGTATATATATATATATACGTATATAATATATGTATATAGTATATATATATATATACATATATACGTATATAAGATTGTAGATATATATTTATATATATATATATATATATATATATATATATATATATATATTTATATATATACGTATGTACATACGTACGGACGTACGGACGGACGGTTTCTATCTCTTAACGACGAAAGACTCAGACTTGTATCTAACCATCGACATTCCGGTACTCTCCGACGACCCACCAAAACTTAATGGCCGAAAAATAGACGACACGGAACTTGTAAAGTAAATTATATGTTTCTTTCCCCCTTTCCCTCTCTCTCTCTCTCTCTCTCTCTCTCTCTCTCTCTCTCTCACTCACACACGTACACACAAGTTCCTTTCGACGAGCGTTCTTAAGGTTTTAGAATAAAAGTCGTCACGTTGACTGATCGGTACTTACACAATGGCAGCGTGGTAGCGCTTGAAATGATCGATACGATCGTACCACACCAACGGCGTTAAAGTAACTTTACGGCCGATCCAACGGATAAGAATAATTTCTTTTTTCTTTTTCTTTTTTTTTTTTTTTTTTCTTTTAACCACGAACGACCGTATTATCGTTGGACGTTCATTATTGGCCCGCATTTACGTAACTAAACTTAGTTACATCGCCGTCGCAAGATATCTCACACGTTACTCCAAATATATCGTGGTAAATGCGTTGTCGAGATTATTGTATTAAAGAAGAAGAAGAAGAAAAAAAAAAAAAAGAAAGAAAAGAAAAGAAAATTTCATAGAAATAGATACAACGTGATGAACGCAAATTGTTCTCTCTTACGTCTACGTATGGTTTCGTTGTTTGGCTTTTGGACAAAGGCAAATTTAATCTTATGGAAATCCAACGTGGGACCGTTAAAGATCAGAAAGGAGAAATTAATGTGAAACTCTCTCTCTCTCTCTCTTTCTTAGAGACTCTAAGAAAGAAAGAAACACGAATAAAACTGAAACAAAATCTATTAAGAAGAACTCAGCCGAGACGCGTTAGTCATCCGTGTATCTTAACAATTTCCGCGTGAAAAGCGACAATAGGCAGTTTATATATGTTAACGAGTCGGAACGGATGATGATGATGACGACGACGACGACGTCGACGATGACAATGACGATTCTAAAGGAGAACGTTGACTTTAATCGTGAACGTGAACAATGTCGTCGTTCTTGTGGAATGTAAAATGGCACCGTACTCACGACGTGTACGATTAAGAGGGCAAACAAACAAAAAAGAAAAAAAAAAAAAAAAAGAAAAACAGAAAATAAAGAAGATCCGTCGAAAATCTTCGAGGATCTGTCGATCGATAACCGATTAAGAAAAAATAATAATAATAATAATAATAATAATTCTTTTCTGAAAAAAAAAAGAAAAGAAAAGGACGAAAAAAGAGGGAGGTGAAAACAGATCGTTTTTCAGAATATAAGATAACAAGACATATGTATATATATACGTGTGTGTCTTGTAAAATTCATTAGGAGTTTTTCGTCGAAGGCGATGAAACGATTAAAATGGTTGAGAGCAAGATTAAAAGATAGTATATACACACACACACACACACACACACATATATATATATAGGGGCCATCTAGAAAGACAAATCGAATTCAATCGGTCGACCTCACGGTCGATAGTCATTAATCATCGCAAGTACCGTAGTCATCTCCATCATTATCACCATTCTCGTTTCTCGAGAGAACTCGTGCGCAACACCTACCTACTCACGTATACACACACACACACAACGCCGACTTAACACCAACGTTAGTTCGTTCGTTCGTACGTTCGTACGTTCGTTCAATCGTTTCGGGTCATGGTATGCACTTTACCCGAATCGTGATTCGATTGTCAATTAAAATCCGTTGAATTTCGACAGGCGAATCATTGTGCCATCGATGATCACCCGCAGCCAACGGAACAACTTCGAAGTAAACATTTTCGAACGTTATACGTGTAGTCACGAGAAAGCAGAACGAACCCTCTCTCTCTCTCTCTCTCTCTCTCTCTCTTTTTCTCTCTCTATGACTTATCAACTTTTCTATTCTATCGTGAATAAAAAACGATTTCTAAAATAATATTTGTATATATATATATTTATATACGTATATATATTTATATCGCGCGTACGCTCGAGCGGATTCGTTAAACGTATTCATTTTTGTTTTTGTTTTTTTTTTTTTTTCATAAAAAATATACATACATAAAGATCATTGCTCGTTATCGTTTTGTTCGACGATCGAAACGAAGAAGAAGAAGAAGAAGAGAAAAGAAAAGAAATAAATGAGATTTAAGATGAAATTAAAATAAAAAAAAAAAAGAAAAAAAAATGTTAAAGCGCGACAACCATCGTTCGAGATCCAATAAAAATCTCGCTAAACCTCGGTCATACGATTGATATTAATTTCGACGTAAAGTATTCGTTCAACCCTCTACCCGGTCTTCTTGAACGAACCACACACACACACACACACACAGAGAGAGAGAGAGAGAGAGAGAGAGAGAAAGAGAGAGAGACAGAGTCAAGGTTCGGTATTAAATCAAGTAGGAGTTATCCCCGTTAGACGGGAACTCCTCCTCTCAAACAATTTTCCGCTCGGCTCGGTCGATTTCCCTAAACAGCGACAGCCGGTGCGCGCGATCGTGCGTACTTTACGAGAAGTAGAGAAGTAGAGAAGTAGAGAAGTAGAGTACACGAAGGCTTATTAATCGCGAGCGCGTATCGTATTAGAAAAGGGCGAGCTAAGGGCCATTGGGCCGTTCGAATTTTCACGGAGCTGATTTTCGAGTGGACGACGACGACGACGACGACGATGACGATGACGATGACGACGAGGACGAGGACGAGGACGAGGACGAGGAAAGAGGAGAAAGAGGATTACGAGGTGGTTCCACGGGGATGACAATAGCTAATACCACGGAACAAAGCATTTGGTAAAAGGAGAAGTATGGTACATATGGCGATCACCGTGTTTATTCGCCTCGATGCTGATAGTACAAACTGTGCGTCTCTTTTTTTTTTTCTTTCTTTCTTTCTTTTTATGGGACCTATACACGTTT
>OU426997.1:9361339-9390407 GCA_911387935.1 Dolichovespula saxonica | reverse complement strand
TCATTATCGTGCTCGCACACGGTATGGTAACGTACCTATGTATACATGTATATATGTATATGTATATATATATATAATATGTATGTATGTATGTATGTATGTATGAATGTATGTATGTATGTCTCTCTTTTCTTAAAGTAGACCGAGAAGATTCAGAATGGGCTCTCCGTAGCAGTGTGTGAGAACATCCGAAAAATAAAAGGTGTGCTCGACGACGTTTCTCTGTCCATTGTGAATAAGAACGTATTCTTTTGATGAAGGGAATCATTCTCCCTTCCTCCCTCCCTCTCTTTCTTTCTCTCTCTCTCTCTCTCTCTCACACACTGTCTCCCTTTCTTCTTTCCATCGAACGTGGCATAGACTACGACGAACGTCCTCCTTCTCCTCCTCCTCCTTCACCTCCTTCACCTCCTTCACCTCCTCCTCCTCTTCGTCGCGTTAGTCCTTCTTCTACTCCCTTTTTACCTCCACCGTCTTCGTTCCTCTCGTCACGTCTCGTTTGCCACGAATGTCGTCCAAATGTTGTCTCTGCTCCGTGACAAAACGCGTGCGCGCACCTTCGCGGCACATTTTGTCACGCTTCGTTCACGTATATTCGTCTCTCTGAGAGAAAGAGATAGAGATAGAGAGAGAGAGAGAGAGAGAGAGAGAGAGAGGGACGAACAAAAGGGAGGAAAAAAAGCTGTTGAGGATATATGTACGTAAGAGAAAGAAAGAGAGAGAGAGAGAGAGAGAGAGAGAGAGAGAGAGAGAGAAGGTACATACATATATAATACATGGAAGAGATCTCTAATACAATACTTTGAAAATACGAATAAATGCGAGCCGGACTTTCGCGGCTTTAAAAGACCAGGATTGGGGTGAGGAGAAAGAGAGACAAGTTAGACGAGAGACTTTTAGACCTACTCTCTCTTATACTCTTTCTCTTCTTCTTCTTCTTCTTCTTCTTCTTCCCCTCCTCCTCCTCCTCCTCCACCTCCTCCATTTTCCTCCCACGTCTTTCTCTTTCTCTTTCTCTTTCTCTGGAGGAGCGGCGCGAAGAGCAATATCGTTAGTCCCTTTAGAGAGCCCGAGTTTCGTGGCTTTCTCTACGGTGTCAGGACGATTGGACACGTTATACGTTTCTTCTTCTTCTTCGTCTTCTTCGTCTTCTTCGTCTTTTTCTTGTTCTCTTCCCTTTTTTTTCCATTATTCCAAACAAAAGACACAACGACGAGACCGATAATAATAATATACAATGTCTTCTGGTCTGCCATATTTTTATATTACCTACGTTAGTACCTAGAAGATATCAATTTTTTTTTTTTTTTTTTTTTTTTTATCGAAATAATTTCGACGACTATCGGATTAAAAATTAAGAGAGAGAGGGAGAGGAGGGAGAGGGAGAAAATCTTTTCGTTGGAAAATAAGATGACAGATTATAAACGTGAAAGGGTCCAGATGGGGTTTGGCACTATCGTTTCTAACTCGCCTTATGTCCAACGTTCATGTAGATTAGTCCCTATGAGGTTGCCTTT
The DNA here is from genome assembly GCA_911387935.1 of Dolichovespula saxonica. Taxonomy (NCBI): domain Eukaryota; kingdom Metazoa; phylum Arthropoda; class Insecta; order Hymenoptera; family Vespidae; genus Dolichovespula; species Dolichovespula saxonica. The sequence continues at coordinate 9,388,890 of OU426997.1, read as the reverse complement.
AATGCGGTTAATACTCTTTGCAAACGGTACGAACCAGGCGTTCCTGGTTTAGGAGCCGCTTAGAAGAACCACCAGGGGACTGGACTGGCTCGCGATACGTTACCAAAGCTGGAACTGATATAGACAGAGACGGAGAGAGAGAGAGAGAGAGGGGGAGAGAGAGAGAGGGAAATTTCTAATTCGTGATCAAAGAACGATCTTTATAATATAAGTGGAAAATTCAAAAAAAAAGAAAAAAATAGAGAGAGAGAAAGATTAGTTAAACAGATAAAAAGAAAAAAGAAATGAAAAATGCAAACAAATTGATCAACCTTCTTATCTTACGTCGTCGTCGTCGTCCTCGTCGTTATTATTATTATTATTATTATTATTATTATTATTATTGTTATTATTACTATTACCACTATCATTGTCATTGTCAACGTTAGAAAGGAAATAAGAGAAGGAGGATTATTTAAAAGAAAACATAGATAGGTAAAGGGATACCCTTTAAAAAGAGTAAAACATTTCTTCAAAATCACCAGTCATTTTTCACTTATCTCTTCGGGTTATGGTTGTACACACACCTCCGGCAAAACAGTCTATTTGCTCGTAATCGACCGACGACGACGACGACGACGACGACGACGACGTCGACTACGACGTTGACTACGAAAAGGAATAGCAAAGGAGTTTCTCCAGTATGCACGCGCGCGCACACACACACACACACACACACAGAGAGAAACACACACATCAGACAACACATATACAAAGAAACATATCCAGAGATGGAGCACACGTACATATAGAAATGCACAAATGGGATATCTATTCCGGATAGAGCGGTCAGCATCGAGCGTAGTTATTCGTTTAAAAAGTACTCTAACCGCGTCGCGGTTATGGCTGGTAGTTTGCGGTTTGCCCGAGGACGATGCCGAACGATCGACGATAAACGATTTCTATGTGCTTTTCTTTGCCCTTTCGCTCGCGGCACCACCTCGACTTCTCTCGACTTCTCGAATTATCGAGGAAGCTTGAAAAAGTGGATTCGCGATAACACTTGTACCTCGTTTTCTCATATATATATATATATGTGTGTGTGTGTGTGTGTGTATGCATATATAAAACGAACAAGATACGATACGATTTCGCGTCATCATCATCGCATAACTTTTGGTCGTCGCAATGGATCATTCGTCCATTTTAAGTTAATATTCGTCCCAACGTAAGATCTTTTAGGTTTGGTCCGATCGATGTACTCGACACGAATTTTTCTATTCTCGAAGAAATTTTGTTTTCGAACGCGAAAACAACGTCTACGTCACGAGCGCGTTATCGCGCGTCACGTACGGCAGACGTTATTATCGGGGATCAATCGTCGTTCAACGTTCGTCAAAGGAAAAGGAAAAGATGCAATAAAGAAAATAAAAAACAATAAAAAAAGAACGACATACGATCGATCGATCAACGTCCGAGCTATTAACGAACCGCGTAACCGCGAATCGAGGCAAAATGGACGACGTATTGTCTACCGAATTATGGAGTGACGAGCCTCGTCGATTCGAAAATATGTGCGCGCGAGAGTTAAACAAAAGTGCACGGGAGCATCCTGTATACACTCGTAAACATATTTCAATGGGTTTTCGAAAACGAAAATTATTATTCGTACGATCGTTCGACGCGCATCCTCTTTCCTTATCGCGAGGAATGACCAGGCCGCAATTTCGTGTTGCGTGTAAATATAATCTTCCTTAGAGAAAAAGACATAGCCGGCATCGCTCGTTCGTTCGCTCCGCTCCGGCCGCGTATAATCGGCCGAGGAAACGCGCGGTGGCAAATACTGGCTAACCGCAAAACCGCAAAAATATAACCGACTCTCCCTTTTACGTATTTCCTCGTTCTAAACCCCGATCGACTTTGTCTTTCCTATGTTATACGTTAGTTTCAAATGTCCAATGTCCGGGGCATCGAAGCGGCCAATAAAATTCTTTCGAATAACTTCGAACGACTTGGAGGAGGAACGTACGAGACGAGGACATTCGACCGATCGATCGATCGATCGATCGACCGATCGACCGACGTATACTATTAAATCGATTACAAACGGGAAAGACGTTTGCTGATGGAGAAAAATCTAACGCGAATAGCCGAGGGAAGAAGAGTCCGTTATATAGAAGAGAGAAAGAGAAAGAAAGAGAGAGAGAGAGAGAGAGAGAGAGAGAGAGAGAAGGGATAGGATAGGTCTCTCGTCGTATTTGAGAATAACCTACTGACGCAAAGCCATCTTTTCGGTAAAAGTCAGCCCAATGCCCGAAGCCATCAGGGTGGCAATGGATACAAAAGCTCGCACGATCCGATCGACGCCAATATTTTGACAATGCACCGGCCATTGACGTATCCTCGTTGGTGTTGGTTAGAATTTTCCTGAGGGGTTCACGCAGGCGCCCCCGTTGAAATAAAGAGCGAGATGGAAAGAAAGGAAGGAAAGAAAGAGAAAGAAAAAAAGAGATAGAGAAAGAGAGAGAGAGAAAGGGGGGGAGGGAGCTTCAAACACCATCGTGTATCTTCTCGATCGACGAAAGCGACGACACTCTATGGTTGCTTTCATTGTTCGAAATCCACAAAGTATCGTAGACCAAACGACACAAAATCCTTACTCTCTCTCTCTCTCCCTCTCTCTCTCTCTCTCTTTAGGACCAACTGTTTGCTGCTTTCCTGGACCCACACGTATAGGACCCCTTCCTTCACTCTCTCCCTTTAGGGACTCTCTACCTACTCTCGATCTCTCTCTCTCTCTCTCTCTCTACTTTGCTTTTCTCTACCTACCTACCTACCTACCTACCTACCTACCTACCTACCTACCTACCTATACGAACCTTCCTTCCTTCCAGACCACAATGCCTTGTTGCCGTTGTTTATGTAATCCCATTATTCCGTATTGTGCCGACTAAGAAACACTCCCAGGGATGCTCATCCACTGCTCTCACAGGCCAACAACTTCCCGAATGAGATCTTTGCCCTATACAAATGTATACCCAATATATATATATATATATGTGTGTGTTTATGTGTATGTATAAGCACTATATACCTTTTCGCTTTCGTGGTACACACACGTGAGAATTATTTTTCAAACGATAACCATCTTTTCTACCATGGATTTTATTTCTACGAACCGATCGAAGATTACTAATCTCCGTTCTCTCGCGGCTCTTCTCTCTCTCTCTCTCTCTCTCTCTCTCTCTCTTTCTTTTTCTTTTTTATTTTTTTCCTTCTTTCCTCGGGTTCGATCGATAACGAAGGTGGTACGGGCGTTCGAAAAGCCGTCGCAAACTTTGTCGAAAGTGAAAATTTTGTATAAGCCCGAAGAAAAATAAAGGAAAGGAAAGGAAAGGTAGAAAGAAAAGAACGAAAAGAAAGAAAGAAAGAAAGAAAAATAGGAAAGAAGTAATATTTCGTTCCATTCTAGGGATTTGTTTCGTGCTACGAACGAAATAAACTATCTGGGTATTCTCGTACAGAAGAGAATTTTATCTTACGTTTATATACGCGTACCCTGGGAGAGTCTTTGGTCAAAAAATAATAATAATAATAATAATAATAATAATAATAATAATAAAATAGAAGAAGAAAAAATGAAACGAAAAAAAAAAAAACGAAGAATCCTTGTCACTTTGTGACTCGAAATCGGTTACGATCGAACTTGTACCGCCATTAGGGTAAAGGGATCCGTTTCTAATATTACTCGCCTTAAGAATTACTACGATCGTATCTCATCTCTCTCTCTCTCTCTCTCTCTCTCTCTCTCTCTCTCTCTCTCTCTCTCTCTCTCTCCCTCTCAGGGATTGTGTCGCGTCCCGAGTAAAACTACACGCGCGCGTCAAGATTCCCATAGTAATCGATGTCCTCCACGTAGGAGGCATTAAATTATAAATTTTTGGTTACGTATCGTTGAATTCGAACGTACGCGCGCCTGCACATACACATACTCGCAAACATATTCTTTGTACCTATTTATATATAATATATATATATATATATATGTGTGTACACGTATGGATTTGTGTGGCGAGTGGATACAAAACTGAACGTTTCGTTTCGAGCGTGGCTATTGGGGGGGGGGGGGACAGGTAAAAGAAGTTTGAGAAAACATATAGGCATGTTTGTATAAATGGTCTACCGCGGTGACACAAAACTTGTAAAAAGTTTTTGTGGCGGTTGACGTGCAGCAGGGTGCACATCAAGGATAGATAGCTTCTCTCTCTCTCTCTCTCTCTCTCTCTCTCTCTCTCTCTCATTGTTGTCTGCCTTCTTGCCGATTCCTTTCCATCTTTTATATACTTACCCTATTCGACCGTGTTTACGTGTGTGTGTGTGTGTGTGTGACTTTCTCTCTCTCTCTCTCTCTCTCTCTCTCTACCTATCTATCTATCTATCTATCTATCTGTCTGTTCGTTCGTCTATCTCTTTCTATTCCTTTGCAAGCGTTTCTTCACGGTCGCTAACACTTCTCTCTTTTTTTTTCTCTCTCCTTCCAAGAAAAGGTCGAGGTTTCTTCCTGACAGAGAGAGAGAGAGAGAGAGAGAGAGAGAGAGAGAGAGAGGGGTAGTTCGAATTTAGCTTTCATTGTCGACTACGAAGACTCTTCTACTGTTACTACTACGGGATCGGACTCCCCCACTGTGAAAAATAAGTATCTCCGTAGTTACTCCGAGCGAAGAAATAAAAACGGGATGCAGGAGATCGTGAGAGGATTGACAAAAAGAAAAGAAGAAGAAGAAGAAATAGAAATAGAAATAGAAGCAAAAATAATAAGAAAACGAGAGAGAGTGAGAGAGAGAGAAAACGATCAAAGATGATTTTCGACTCCTCGAAAATTATTGGATCGTATTATTTCATCTCTCTCTCTCTCTCTTTCTGGAGAAACTGTTAAGGGTTCGAAAAAGTGTGGAGCATCGAAAAATAGCCCGTTGGGTGTGAGTTCTCGTTGTCTATGCTCGCACAGCAACACGTTGCCCAGTCGTTTTCACGAACGATAATAAAATCAATTTGCAAAACGGTATGTAACAACGCGATAGGATCGAAGTAAACGATAGCGTAGCTTTTCGTCGTGTTTAATGCGAGAATAAGCGGGAACTGTTTCCTGGCCGCCGTCGTCCTCGCCGCGAATACTATCGAAACTCTATGGCGTTGTACTCCTCGAGTAATCGATTTTTAGATAGAAACGACGGAAAATCGAGCTGGTTGCTTCGGCTTACAGACTCGGCTAGAGCCGATCCATCCAATAAGCGAAGTGAATTTCCATGCTCATGAGATGCAAATCGTTGCGAGAGACCAACCAAGAGAGAGAGAGAGAGAGAGAGAGAGAGGGAGAGAGAGAGGCCGGACTATGCGATAAAATCTCGTGTGAGTGATCGATCGTGTCGTGGATTATCCAACGGCTAGCAAATTTCAATTTGCGAAAGCCAGCATCAGCAACGAAAGATTCTCAACCAACCAAATCGTATCCCCTCTCTCTCTCTCTCTCTCTCTCTCTCTTTCTCTCTTCGTGTTACAGGATTTGTCGATTCCCCTTTTTTTTTCGTCTACCTTCCTCCCACTCCCTCTATCTCTCTCTCTTCTCTTCTTCTTTTCTCTTATCTTTTCTTTCTACTCTTTTCGAATCGAGAAAGAAAGATCGGGAACGTGATCTTTCACGAAGTACGATTCGCGAGTATAGTCACGCAAGCTGGATTAATAATTGAGCCCTTATTAAGTGCTAGCTTTTCGACCGAGATCGAATCCTTTCATTTTTAATAAAGCCGTTCGGGTTCCGTATATCTCTTCGAGAAAAAAAAAGATAAAAAAGAAAAAAAAAGAAATAAAAAGAGAACATAGGAGCAAACTAGCAGCGTTTGTTGATGGTATCCTTAAAGCGAAACGTTTCGTTTGTTCGCCTTTAAAAGACTAAAGGACGATATTCTCTCTCTCTCTCTCTCTTTCTCTCTCTCTCTTTCTCTTTGATCCTACTAAAAAAGAGTAACTGACCTATCCTTCGAAATCGAACATAAACACACCTGCGGTCAATACGGTTTTGCCGTTTTGAAAGCGAGCTATACAGACCGTAGAAAATTTTCAGTTATAATTTATACTCGTTAACGTAATTTCGTACAATATTTACACGCACGTATACGAACAACAAACATATATATATATATATATATATATATATATATATATATATATATATATATAATATATATATGTATGTATTTGATATGTACACGATGTTTGATGTCGATTTATCGAAGAAAAGAGAGTGAAAGAAATTATTAAATTATTTGCTTCTTGCAAACACACACACACACACACATATATACGTTACATTGATTTATGACGTCACTTTATCCTCTCTCTCTCTCTCTCTCTCTCTCTCTCTCTCTCTCTCTCTCTTTCTCATTTCCTTCGAAAAGATTCAGCAGGCGCCCAAACCTGGATCGTTCGATTGATTAAACTTTAATTATCGCGGCGATAAAAGTCACACCGTCTTTTTATCCTACGTTTGTCTAACGAGAAAGACTGAGAAAGAGAGAGAGAGAGAGAGAGAGAGAGATCTCCCGCGTGTAACAAATGCAAAAAAAAAAAAAAAAAGAAAAAAAAAACAAGAAAAAGAAAAAAAAAAAACGAAGGGTCTGGGCTGATTGGGGGCCAGGTGAAAAGGCAATCCTCGTTCCTCCTCCTCCTCCTCCTCCTCCTCGCAATCAGAAAATGGTTATAGTACGTGTTAACGTTATAAAAAAAAAAAAAAAAGAAAGAAAAAAAAACCGTAACGGACAGCTGTCAGTTCGAAAGATTCCTCGAAAATCAGTCGACAAAACAGTTCTCGTATGAATGGGATTGTTAAAAAGTTCGATAATCGGTCTCGATAAAAACCGGTTACCAAGCGGTGCCCAATCATATACATATACATATATACATACATACATATATATATATATATATATATATATATACATATATATATATATATATATATATATATATCCACACCACCTATTCCTCCTCCTATTCCTCGGAGCCTCTTCTTCCTCGTCGAGTACTCCTCGCGCCGAGGGACCACCAAATCGAAATTATCCTAACGCAAAATGACTCGCCAACTTGCGCTCGAACTTGATCGATGCTTGGAATGTATGTGTGTGTTTGTTTTTTTTTTCTTTTTTCTTTATCTCTCTATCGTATATGCCTCTCATCTGTCTCTCTCTCTCTCTCTCTCTATATATATATATATATATATATATACATACATACACACACACACACACATATATATATATCTACCGATTTGAAAGGCTTAATAAAACAAGTAAATGATTTAAATTTAAATAAATTATACGGCAGATAATTTCTTCCTCGTTATTATTATTCCTTCTTCATCTTCATCTTCATCTTCATCTTCTTCTTCTTCTTCGTTAAATGAGGAATTAAATGTGTCGGTTCTGTTCCATCGAAGTAACTCTAACAATAAACTCTGCAAAAGCTGAAAGAGAGAGAGAGAGAGAGAGAGAGAGAGAGAGAGAGAGAGAGAGAGAGAGAGCAAGAGAGAAAGAGAGACATTAATTTCATAGGAGTGGAAAAACGAGTGAATTTCGAGGACCGGCGATGCGCGAAACGCGAATGCGATTTGTCACTCGGCGAGCACTCGGCTCGCAAAAAAGATCGCATATCATAACCAAGCAAACGTTCCGCGTCTCTGAAATTGACCGATGGTCGAACGAACGGGGGTTTTCGCGAGAACGGAATGAAAAAGAGAGAGAGAGAGAATTATACGTATATATATATATGTATATATTTAGAGAGAGAGAGAGAGATAGAGAGAGAGAGATCATGACGGTCGAAACGGCTGTTTATTCTGTCTGGGAAATGACAGCTGACCCGCAATCCCGATGCTCGGAATCGCTTTTCCTGGATAAAATGGAGTAAGAGAGATAGATAGAGAAATTTGTGGGGGTTGAACGGGGTAGTGTTGGCAGGGAGAGGAAGGGAGAATACACGAGAGTCTTTGCGATTCGGTTATAATGGCAAACTAGGAGGAGTGTCTCGAAATGAGCTTTTTCTGTATCACACCGTTACAAACGCAAAGTCCCTACGTTAAATGGATCATTCGTCCCTGGTATAAGTGACTCTCTCTCTCTCTCTCTCTCTCTCTCTCTCTCTCTCTCTCTCTCTCTCTCTCTCTCTCTCTCTCTCGGATAAGAAGATTTCAACCCTTTACAGGGTAGTAGTTCCTCGAGCGAGTTGAATAATCGAGGTAGATATTCGAACATGGTCGTTACGTAATTTTCAAATTTGTTTAATGGATAAAAAATTACAAAAGAAAGAAGAAAATGAAAGGGTGGACGTCATCGTTTCGAGGGAGGATAAACGGGAGAAAAAAAAATTACGGGAAAAAAGAAGAAAAATATGGAAAGAAGAGAAAAAAAATAATATGTATCTATAAAAAAAGAACGACCAGAAACGAGAAATGTTAAATTTGAAAAAACGATCCAACAGTGCGAATTACCTATCTACCTGCTCACTCCCGATATCTCTCTGGTCGTTCTCGTCCCTGTGTCGACGTCGACAACGTCGTCGTCGTCGTCGTCGTCATCGTCGTCATCGTCGTCGTCGTTGTTGAAAATATGACGAATTATGCATCGACGATAACACGCATCAGGTGCAAGCACCTCGCGCGTGTAAGTTCAACCGTGCGAGATTTAAAAAATGGGAACGCAAACTCTCCGTCGCTATCCACCGGTTCTCGGTCCGCCTCGTCGGATTAATTCGCGAAAGCGCATATGTACGCCCTACCCCTTCCTCTACTTCCTCCCGCGCACCGAAACCTTTCGTTCCGACTCGATACTCTCTCTCTCTCTCTCTCTCTTTTTGTTTGTCGATTAAACGAAACTATCGAAAATATTCTACGGAAGGTTTCGTACTCGCTCTTTTCAATTCGATCGATATTTAATGAATTATGAAAAACGTAACCTTATAACGTCGAGCCGTTCACCCGATCGTGTTTCGTGTCGTTGATTGAGAAAGCATCGATCGTAGCAAAATATCGATTGTTGATACAATATACATATATTTATATACATATATGTATATATGTATATTGATATCTGTAAGTATACATCGAGATTAAAGTTATGCGATTAAATGTACGAAATACCCGTTAAATATAAACTTGTATGTACCATTCATTAAATGATTAGAATAAATAAAACGAGCATTGTACGTAAGTACGTACGTACGTAGGTACGTATATCGTCTCGTTACTCGTTCCGTCGTAACAACTACGGTTGAACTACTATTACTATACCTGAGCCACCACGTATAGAGAGAGAGAGAGAGAGAGAGATACTCTTCTATTGTTCCGTTAACGTCCGCATCGGAAGCAGGTCGGGACGATGTTTACAAACGCTATTTACAATTACAATCCGGTTAGAGAGAACGCGAATATCCCGGCACTGCTGGTGTACCGTGATAATTTCGAACAATGCGAATCCATCCTTCTGCTTCCAACTATCTTTATTTCTCTTCTTACGATCGATAGAAATTCCGATTAATCGACCGGTGTCGTCGCGAGCCACGCGCGATTTCTTCGAAGACGATAGAAGAACGTAATAATGAAGAAATAAAAAAAGAAACGAATAAAAAGTAACGTCGAAGATCGTTGGATCTTCTTTCAACCACCCTCGTCCCTCCCCTCCCCTACCCCTCCTCTTTTCCATACCGTAAATCCAATCAAGCACGTAAAAATCCGTTTAAAGGATTTATTCCGACGTTGGCATAAATTTCGATGGTTGTAATATTTCCTTCTCTCTCTCTCTCTCTCTCTCTCTCTCTCTCTCTCGATCTCTTTTTCTCTGTCTCACTTGTCATCGATATTATACGGTTATGCTTATGTGAATTCTCTGTCTTCTTTCTTATCTCTCTCTCTCTCTCTCTCTTTTTCTCATTCTCTCTCTCTTTCTTTCTTTCTTCTTTCCTCCCTACTACCTTTCCATTTCTCGCATACGAGAGATGTGCCACATATTGCACATAAATTTTGCAGGCTCCCTCGTAAAAAAATCTGAGTCGTTTCTGTACATTATATCGCCATAATGGTAGCCGAAACGAAAGAGATAGAGAGAGATAGAGAGATAGAGAGAGAAGATAGGCGTGACGCACTTTTTCGAAAGCAAAGAGAGAAAATGAGAGAGAAGAAGAAAAAAAAAGAAATGCTGGATATTCATTTTTGCGCGTATGTCGTCCGAAAATAACGGCGCTGAACCGTTTCCTTTCGGTTTCATTTCGACATGGGAACGCACGATTTTCCATGGCCTCTCTTTCTTTCCACGAATAAATAACTAAAGCACGTTTATTTCCAACTGATGTTCTCCCCTTTTTTTTTTATTTTTTTTTTTATTTTTTTCATTATTATTATCATCGTTCTCGTACTCTTTTCTCCGTGAAAAAAAAAAAGAACGAAAAAATAAAAACAAATACTCGTACGGCTACGGCGTTTATATCCGATCGATACGCTTTTATATTTCACAGGAAACGATCAGAGGGAACGACGTCAAACGCGTTTAACATAATTAATACCGATTTATCTATGGTATCGACGACTTTCCATGTATATATTTATTTCGTCCTCCACCCCCCCCCCTTCCCTCTCCCCTATAACGTCGCATAACGTCGTATAACTTCGAACTGACAACACGTATTTGCATGGGTATTTTAGTATTTTTTTTTCCTCCCCGAAAGCATTATTTCATTTTTCGAATTATTGAAAGAAAAAAAAAAAAAAGAAAAATAAAAATAAAAAAACGATCGATCGTTGGTTCATATCGAAAAACAAAAAAAAATTTTGTGTCGCGCAAATACAATTTACATATCGCGTATCATCATCGTTCACAGATATATATATATATATTTATATATAAATATATATATATAAATTTCTTTATTTATAAGTTTTATTTATATTATTATTTATAAACTTTTATTATTTATAAATTTAAATATATATATATAAATTTTACGTTACACGATACGTTTGTTAAACACGCAAATAATCATACGGAGGTTTATATAAGGTGATTGGATGGGTGGAGGGGAGGTAGGAGGAGGAGGGGGGATATTTATATTCTTATGACGTCGGTCCGTGCGTCGATCGAACTTATTTATGACTCCTTCCGATACATACACATATATTTGACTTTTTCTAATCTCGAAGATTAAAACGTTGTTTCGAACGTATTTCGAGCGTTAACAAGAGAAGTATTCCCTAATTAAAACGCTAACATTCGTTAAAACTCTCGTGATAGTTTCCCTAGGAACGTTTCTCGGTTACTCGTTCAATTTCTGTCAGAGTTAGGGGATCGAAAAATGAGGCCGTGCTAGATCGTAGGAATCCATTCCATCATCAAATGACTTTTCCCTCTCTGTCGGTTTATATACGTGCTTCGAAAAACCGGCCGGCTGCTTCTCTCTCTCTCTCTCTCTCTCTCTCTCTCTCTCTCTCTCTCTCTCTCTCTCTATCTATCTATCTATCTATCTATCTATCCGTTTCTCTCTCACTCACTCAGCCATTTTCCATTTCCTCTAGGCCGTGTTATCGGTACGTCGCCATCTCTCGAAAATCCACGAGCATCTGCTCGCCTCGGAGAGAAAGAGAGAAATAGAACAAAATAAGGAAAGAAAGAAAAAGAAAGAAGGAAAGGAAAAAAAATGGAGAGAAGAAGAAGAAGAAGAAGACGGCTGCTTCGCGTTCCATCTTTTTAACCCTCTGAACTTTTCTTTCGTTCTACGTTATTACGAAGGGATATTTGCGTGTGCGTGAGCGTTTGTGTGTAACGCGCGTTGTATTTTAAAGGATAGAACGTTAATCTTTCTCAATTCTATGTACATTCGAAAATTATACGTCGATCGTAGTTCGAAGAATTTTCGGTATGGCGTTCCATAGTTGAGAAATTTCGAGCATGGCCAGTCTCATACCTTGCATACCGTTAACTCTCAACGAGAGAGATAGATAGATAGATAGATAGATAGAGAGAGAGAGAGAGAGTGAGAGAGTGAGATATAGAAGGATTGTTATTCAGCCCTTCAGCCCTTTCCTAAACCAGATCCATTATTGATGTTCGAACTTTCCGTAAAAAAAGAAAAAAAAAAACATTCTTTATATTTTGAATAAGAAGATCGTCTAAGTCTCTCATTAAATCTGTCGATGGTCTCCCCACGATTCCAACGCCCTAAATGACTTATCTCCTTCGTTTCGGTAAAGTTACAAAGTTAGCGTGGGTACGGGAGGGGGTTGGTGGTGGTGGAAACAAGAGGGTGGTTTGCGCCTGTGTGTCTGGTGGTCGAGCGTGAAAGCGTGCCATTATACTACAAGAGAAAAAGAAGGGAGAGATACATAGACCTTGACGTATTAAAAATAAATGACGTTTTTCAGAAACGCAATGTCGTTGAAAAAAAAAAACAGAGAGAGAGAGAGAGAGAGAGAGAGAGAGAGAGAGAGAGAAAGAGAGAGTGACTCATCCACGTGGAAGAAAATAGAAGTAGACGAGACTATCGATACTCTCGATATATACTATTTCGACTATCTCTCGAAAGTCTACGAGGGGTAGGAACTGTTACTACTTGTGCGAGATTAGAAATACCCTCGCACAGCCGGCATGCATTATAGATGCTCGCCTAAAGTTCCGAGATTAGAAAAGCCGATGGGCGTGAGCTCACCATCACCACCATAAACCAACGCTACCATCACTACCACCACCATTACTACCAACGTTACCAACACCATCACCACTTTGACGAATGTTACACGTTCGGTAGGAAATCGCGATAGCTTTCAACCCTCGTATACACCCCCTTCTTACGCATCACCCTTGAGAAAGCAAGAGAGAGAGAGAGAGAGAGAGTACAACGAATCGTTATGGAATATACAATATTACCGAAGATGCGGTTTCGGTCTAAGCGAAAGTCTCCTCCTTTCCCTAACCCCCACCCCACCCTCATCCCCCGATCCCAACCCTCCCAGGCGGCCTATTAATCATGCAAACGAAATATTCGACGATGCGTGCCAAGACTCCTCGAGGCTTCTTTCTAAATTATTCTCATTCCTTCTCTCTCTCTCTCTCTCTCTCTCTCTCTCTCTCTCTCTCTCTCTCTCTCTCTCTCTCTCTGTGCCTTTCACTTCGACTCTTGAATATTGAATTTGCCCCGGCTCTCCGAAAATTGCCATTACAATTTTAACCGGATCGTCAATTTTAACCCGGATCATCTATCGTTCTGTTAATATCGTCGATAAAAAAAAAAAAAAGAAAAAAAAATAAAATAAAAAATAAAATAAAATTTTTAATTCTCGAAATTACACGAGCGCGTGTAATTTTAAGCACGTACGTCTACGTATGTACATTCGTTCCTGTGACGCTAACGTAACGTCGAACCAACTTTGGGATTATAATTAATAACGCTGCTGCTAATAAACGTTAAAAGCTTAAATCCAAACCGAAATATTACGCTCGACCGATCGTCGACCCAACAAAAAAAGAAAAAAAAAAAGAAAAAAAACAATAAAGTTAGGTCCATCGTGGAATTTGAATTTTTGCGAAGTTAAATCTCAAGTGGTAGTGATAGTGTCAGTAATAGTAGTAGTAGTAATAGTAGTAGTAGTATACTCCGTGGTCGTATCGACAATGTCGTTTCTCGTGGTCTCTCGCATTAAAAAGCGAGCGCGAGCAAACAAACAAGCGAGCTAGCAAGCATAGTAACGCCGTAAAAAGCATTACAGTTCCGAGTAATAAAAATAAGGACGAGCGTTCGTTCGTTCCTCCCTTTTTTCTTTCTTTCTTTTCTTTTTTTTTTTTTTTTCTTTTTTTTAACGGAGTCTACGGTTGACGTAAGTTTCTCTCTCTCTCTTTTTTTTTTCTCTCTCTCTTTCCTTTTTTCTTCTTCAACACCTCTCGCTCGTTTCTTTCTTTTCTATTATTCTTTTTCTTTTTCTTTTTTTTTGCGTGTGTGTTCGTTTTGTTTTCCCTTTTCCTTCGTTCATACATACCCGTTAGTTGTTTTAAAGGGACCGACCAAACGGGAATGTCGTTTGCGGCGGCGAACCATTTAAAATGCCGTACGGGCTTTCTCGCCTTGTGGGGTTTATAGGAAATTAGCCAGGCTTAACAGGTGTTCCCTTTCGCAAAGGAAAATCGGCAATAGAGGGTGAATAATCAGGAGTGCCTCGAGTTATGTTCTTGAAAGAGAGAGAGAGAGAGAGAGCCAATGTTCCGATCGACTCGACTCGAACCCGAACCCGAACCCGAACCCGAACCCCGTGTATTTGCTTCCTGTCGATGGAGAAATTAGCTCGAATTGGCTGAATCGATCGACGACTAAAGGCTCGCTCGCTCAGTCTCTCTCTCTCTCTCTCTCTCTCTCCCTCTTAGTTACACATTCAAAGCGAGTCGCGTGTAACGCGTGCGATCGATTAAAAAATTTATTCGTTTCTATCCCAATAATATTCTCTCCGTTATTTTCATTACCATCGAAACCATTCCATTCTTCTTCTTCTTCTTCTTCTTCCTCTCGTTCGTTTCTCTTCTTTTAATTAAATTCTTTTAAAACGATTCAAAAGGAAAAAGAAATAAGGAGGTCGCGTTCACTTCGTTTGAAATCGTACTTAACGTAACTTATACATATATTACGTCTACGTAATAAATACATATACATATACATATATATATATATATATATATATATATATATATCGATGATATATATATATATATATATATATATATATATCGATATATATATATATATATATATATATATATATATATAAATTTACGTCACATATATTATCAACCGTCCAATAATATTTGCAAATGTGGGCCCCTCTTCTCCCTTATATACACGGTAGATACATACGTATAACCATAACTGTAACGGGCTAATGGACGTACGCTAATTTGAAATTGCAATTCCCCGATACGGTACGATAAATCGAACGTTCGTACGCTAGGATGGACTTATGAAATTGTCCGTCCCGTTCCACGAGAAAACGGGGAGAGAAAACTCGTGAAACGAAGATAGGACGGGGTTGTGGGGCGGGGACGCGGCTGAGGGTGAGGGTGAGGGTGAGGGTGAGGGTGAGGGTGGTTTGGAGATTCGAAAAAGGGGAGTGGGGAAGGAAAACTTCTTTAACTCGTCTCTCCAATTCCGAGTCAGTCGTATTCCGGAAGTTAGCGAAGAGGACTTTGGCGAGAAGGGTTGATGGTGGTGGTGGTGGTGTTGGTGTTGGTGTTGGTGAAAAGGAGGGCAGGCCATTTAATTAATGCGCAACTACCCTTCTTTCTCTCTCTCTCTCTCTCTCTCTCTCTCTCTCTCTCTTTCTCTCTCTGTGTGTTTCGTTCTCCATCTCTCGTTCTTCTTTCTTTTCAGTAGCGCAATTCAGGTACGTCGGAAAAAAGGGAAATAAAATATCCATACCGCAAATAACGATTCGTCGTTGAACTAATGCACGAAGCGTATCCAATAATTACCTAGTTTTCGTAATAACGACGTTTCCCCCATCCACCCCACCTGCCCTTCTCCCTGCCCCCCTCCATCGCATTCCTCGACGTTAAAATACGTAAATGCATAAGAACGAGCAAGCGAGAAAGAATTTCTCCTCTGTTCTCTCGACGGTGTCTCTTTGCCAAACTTTTTCGAAGCTTACCGAGCTTTATATTTTCCATCAACGAATTCGTCCAAACCCGAAGTAGTTTTAAATCAGAAAATGTGAATATACCCTCTCCCCATACCACCCCACCCCACCCCACCTCACCCCCGTTTTCTCTTATCTCTATTATCCGCGTACCTCATTATTTCATAGATTATTCTCTCTCTCTCTCTCTCTCTCTCTCTCTCTCTCTCTCTCTCTCTCTCGTCTGTTACACGTACAGTTTACGAAATAAGAAGAAGAAGAGACGCAGAGAGACAAAGTTATTCGAAGAAAATTAATCCACGCCTCGAATTGCACTCCTGCGACAACTCGCGTCCTCTTCGTTTTTTTTCTTTTTATTTTCTATATCGTCCACTTTATTTTCTTCCTTTTCTCACCCCTCCCCTTTTCTCGAAGAAAAAAGAAAAAGAAGATGAAGAGGATTGATTTTACAAACGTATCTCGAGAAAGAGTACGTTGCCGCGTACGTACGCGTGTATGTATGTGTGTGTATAAATATAAAGATATTTACCTCTCCTCTCTCTCCTCCCCCTCTCATTAAAATTGATATCCTCGCGCCATCCTTGCTTACAATTAGGAACTAAATTCATTACTTCGCAGCTTACGGTTGGTACGTAGGACGGTAGTAAAGATTTCTGCTGTATTGTCATTCCAATATCCCTCGGACTACTTGACGGCATTCAATCTCGTTTTTTTTTTTTATTTTTCTTTTTTACTTTTTTTTTTTTTATTAATTTTATTCAATCTTTATACAAGGAATGTACCATCTCTTTCCTTTCGCTCGAATATTTAATATATATATATATATGTGTGTGTGTGTGTATATATACGTATTTGTATTTATATATTTATATATTTATATATTTATATTTATATATATATACTTATTAATACTTATATAAAAAAAAAAAAATTAATTTACATATCGGTCAATGAATCAAAGATTAAAACTAAAAACATTGTGAGAAAGTAATGATAAGCTCGAGTTATATATAGTTATTTAGCAAACTAGTCAAAAATCACGCGAACATGGACGGCCAAATTCCTCTGGTTCCTCCCTACCTTCATTATCTTCTCCTTCCTCTTCCCTTTCTTTCTCTCCTTCTACCATAAGCGTCGTTAGAATTTCAATTAACAACAAGAATATTAATGTTACGCGAGAGAGGAAAAAAAAAAAGAAGAAAAAAGAACTTAACGAGACGAAATAAAAATAATGACTTATGTAAATTTTTGTTTTTTTTTTCTTTCTTTTTTTTTTTTTTTTTTTTTTTTTCTTAAAGTGAAACTATTAGCACCTCTAAATGTATATGTATATGTGTGTGTGTGTGTGTCTCCATCGAGAATATAAAATCGCAACGACGATATTTCTCTTAAAAGTTCTAATTCTCGATGCGCGCTTGTCGTTTGAAACGTTTACGCACGGTATATAACGAGCATATATATATATATGTATATGTATATATATGTATATGTATATATATGTATATACCAATGCACGTGCATAAATAACTAACTTATGTACATGAACGTTGGGTAGACGAGCACCGTATTTCGTATTTCCAGTCACCTCTAACAAAAAAAAAGCTTTAAGAAGACGCGAGCTTATAAATATTCACCCTCGATAAAAACGACGAATTTTATCTAAGGTTTTAAACGTCCCTTCAATCTAACCTATACGTACCTAAGCGATTTATTTTATTATATTTATATTTATTTATTTCTCTACGAAAACTTTAATTCTCTCTCACTCTCTCTCTCTCTCTCTCTCTTTTTTTTTTAATTAATCCTTTAAAAAACAACCTTAAGATCGTTCGTTCGATATTCGAGGTACATTTGGTGGAATGATCGGCTTTCAAACATATATATAAATATATATATATATATATATATATATATATATATATATATATATATATATGTATGTTTGTATGTATGAATGTACAGTAGATCGTAGAAATATAAGGACACTTTTTCTGATCGAATAGATTTTTTTTTTTCATTCCTAAATAGATACTCAAAGATCAGGGTGCCATGCGAGATATTGCGAGGAATTAAACGTCAAATGAAAAAAAAAAAAAGGAAAAGAAAGAAAGAACCGTACGTTTTTTGTTGCAACAACGATAAAAAGAAAAAAAGAAGGGGGAAAAAAAATACAAAAGTGAACCTTTTTGTCGAGAGTTCGTGAATAAAAAAAAAAAAATAAATAAATAAATAAAAAAACAAGTATCACCTACGCATTTTATCAAACGCTTTTATGTCGTCATTATTGTCGTGAATCTCAACACCGATTTTATAGATTTTTGAATTAACGTGTGTATATCCTATATCTATATCTATATATGTTTTTTTATTTTTTTTGTATTTTTAAATATATAAAACCACTCGATGAAATACTTGATAAAAGCTTGTGTTGTATTTTTTATCGGTGCTCCAACAAAAAATAATTTTTTTAACGATCCCAGCCACATTTCCTACATCATACTAATTTTTCTTCATATCTACTGAAAAATTAAAAGTTTTCTCTCTCTCTCTCTCTCTCTCTCTCTCTCTCTCTCTCTCTCTCTCTCGTTCGATTTATCCAAATATTTCTAATGAATCACCGTGCATACTTTGCGTTATGATAAAAAAAAAAAAAAAAAAAAAAATCTCCAGAGGTAGCTCGTTAACTCGCACGCATGGTATATTTTGTTTTTTTTTTTTTTTTTTTTATTATTTCACCCTTTACCTTTGTCTCGTCGTCGTTGGAAACGAAAGAATGAAAAAAAGAGAGAAAGAAAACGATAAAGACGACAACAACGAAAAAGAGAAAAAGAAATAAAACCGAATAAAAAAGACAAAAAAAAGAAAAGCATTACATTAGCGATTCGAGTTTCCTTCATCCTCTTGCAATATCGTTTTACAACGCAAAACGAATTTTACGTTTATCTTTTTTTTTTTTTCCTTTTAATTTGCTTAAAGAAAAATTTCATAGGGAACGACGGTATCATCGTTCTCGAGCCCCTTAGCAAAGAAGCCATTATGAAACGCCAATGGTGGAAATAATGTTCATTATGTTAATTGTAGCTGAGGATAGTTTTGCGACATATTCAGAGAGAGAGAGAGAGAGAGAGAGAGAGAGAGAGAAATGGTCGCACGTTCTCACGTCGATGCTACTCGACCGGTTTATCCAAGAACGTAATTGCCATTTTGTTGGAAGACTTTAAATTAAAAGACGCGTCAGAGATAGAGAAAGAGAAAGAGACAGATAGATAGAGAGAGAGAGAGAGAGAGAGAGAGGGAGATTGTTAATGAGCTCGAACAACGACGACCTGACGCTTCATTTTCAACAAAGTTCGTGTCACGTCTACTGCAGTAGATCTCAGAGAGTTCTATCCCAGTTTTAAAAACAACAACGACGAAGACGACGACGACGACAACAAGAAGAAGAAGAAGAAGAAGAAGGAGTAAACGCGAGTTTAGAAGTATAAATAGATGAATCCTTCCCCGTTGCAATTCCTTAATTCCGTTTGCTTGAATTGATGAGATACTTGCAACAATGCGTCAACAAATGTTTTTCACCGGTAACGTCGTGCTGTGAGGTCGTAGTTGGTCCGGTAGATTCTCTCGTGTAAATATCAAGACCGTATTGGCCCTCCTCCGGGAAACTTATCGAGAACGTTACGACGTCGTCGTCGGCGATCGAATGCGCGACGTACTTCGACAAACGTTTCTCTTCTATACCGTTCTTGTGCAGGGTCGCCATAAAGTCGGTCAAAGGTCGCGACATGCGAAACTGTATCTCCAGTTCTCGTCCGGCGAACACCAGAGCTTCCTATAAATTCAAAAAAAAAAAAAAAAAAATAATAATAAACAAATAATAATAACAAAAAAGAAATGCATTCGTAATGCTTGCAAGTTAACG
Source organism: Dolichovespula saxonica (assembly GCA_911387935.1). Classification (NCBI taxonomy): domain Eukaryota; kingdom Metazoa; phylum Arthropoda; class Insecta; order Hymenoptera; family Vespidae; genus Dolichovespula; species Dolichovespula saxonica. Next base: position 9,369,280 of record OU426997.1, on the reverse strand, counting down.
ACCATCGATACGACTTATCAAATTATCCTCGATCGCGTTCTCGTTAAAAAAAAAAAAATACATAAAATTAAAGAATGCATCTCCAACGAATTCGTACGTACCTGATGCGTTATCGGTATCAATCCAAACAGTCTGGTAGCCTTGGTTGGGCCCCACTCGCCGCTTGCACAATCCGGAAGTGGAACCATAACCGTCTGAAGTTCCTCGCAAGCGATTTTGAATTTGCACACGCTCTTAAACTTCATTGGCTCCCCCGTCAAATACTCCTTCGGCGTGACCGCGTTCGCAAATATGTCCAAGAGGAACGCTCCCGAGCACGGAGCGTGCACTCGAAATGCAACGATGTTGCCGACGACCGACTGCAAATATTTTCCCATCCGATCGATAAACGAGATCTTCGATGTTTCCATGAATCGATATTGCCGACGTTTGAGCCGATCTTTCGTTCGTACGTACGTTCGCTCTTGCAATTTTTTCTCTATTTCTTTTTTTTTTCTTTTTTTCTTTTTTCTTTTTCGTTTTTTTTTTTTTTTTTTTCATCTCGCGACGAACGAAAATCATCGGACTCTTTATTTTATTACTGTTATATTCATTGTTAAAGCGGGTCGGGTTGTACTTACCTGCATGACGAAACGTTTCAACGAAACCCCATCGTATCCGTCCCCGTCGTTATCGTAAAATTTCAGATTATAGTGAAAAATGAGGGACGATTGCATGTGCGCGGGCATGGCTATTCTTACGGTCGCGGCGCCGGTCGAATCCGTGTACATAACGGCATTTGTGTTCGTATCCGGAAAATAAAGGCCATATCTGAAAGCACAGAAATTTATAAGGAACAACGGTACTTAGCCGCGAGGCGGTTTCCTATCGGTACATAATGCCAGGTTCGTCGCCAATCAAATAATTAAAGGGAGGGGAAATTCCGATCTATTTTCGTTACGACGTAACCGATGGCGCTTGAAGAAGAAGAAAGAAAAAAAAAAAAGAAAGAAAAAGGAATCGATCGAAAAGATTTACCTAAAGAATAAGGACCGTACGAAGGGCAATTCCTCGAAATCCTTAAGCGTGATCGGTTGTTTTAGCAATTGCCAATCCTCTTGTAAAGGAAAGAACTCGTATATGAATTCTCTCGGATCCGTGAGAAAGTAATGATCGTCGTACTCGTACCTAAAAGTAATAGTCTTACGTTTAAAAGAGAGAAGAAAAAAAAAAAGAATTATTCCATGCGAATCCATCGATCTCTGAACGATCGCAAGAGAACGTACCTCAGGCTATCGTTCTTTGCCTTCGGTTGGCCAGGACGCGGTACTTCTTTGGCATTTACGAGATGTCGAGCTCCCCAATTGCACTGTACGAATCTCCACGCGCCGGCTACGTAAACGGCGTTCCAACTATTCCTGAACCTATTGTCCTCGAAACATACGCCCGGCTGATAACCGGCGGACTTGCTGTAACCCTTGATAACGACGCAGTGCAGACCTGCGTAACTGGGAAAAAAAAAAAAAAAAAACGAAAAGTTCGGCTATGACGATACAACATTAGAAATAACAAAAAAAAAAAAAAAAGCGTGTTCGTCGTCTCGATATAAACAGGTTGTTGCGTTAACGTTATCGACGCATTATCGAATCGAATCCGTCGATTCCTGTTTGCCTACATACCTGCAGAGCCGTTTAAACAGAACGTGATAACTCTCGGTGCCGTGTTTGATACCCCTCAATAATCCCATAGGCGTGTCACCTCGCAAATTCTCGTCGAATTGCATTGTATTTAGATTCTTCACGGTTATCCATCGAAATATCGTCCTTGCCTTCTCGATGTCCGAACCACATCGACTGACCAATTGACGTACCAAGTCGGTAAACGTCTTTTGATCCTCCTGTGCGACCTGATCGAGAGTATTACGGGATAATCGATGAGTCTTTAGAATCGTACTTGTAGGCCGATTTCTTTCCATTATACGAGCTCCTAAGGAGGATTAAATATTCTTACCGAGATCGCGATCTGATCCATATCCGCGAATTCCATCGGATCGTTGTAGATGTGATACTTGGCTAAGGCAGGTGGCTGTGGTGGTGGGGCACGGGAAGGGTAAGGCGGTGGAGCTTCTTGAGTATAACCGTCGCCCTCGTCCAAATACAAACTCTCTTGCAGCATGTACTCGCTTCTTGCCTCGTTTATCAGTTCCAACATCTCCGAACTCTGCTTCTCAACCAATGCCGCCGTGGCAGCTCTGTAAATTCGTCGGGGGAAAGCAAAATAAAATAATATATATATATATATATATATATATATATATATATATATATATCGTTTGATTTTCTTTTTTTTTTACTTTTCCGTTCGTTTCATTTTTCCTAAGAAACATTAAAATAAAATAATATATATATATTTATATATATAATTTATATATATATTTATATATATAATTTATATATATATATATAATAATATATAATAATTTATATATATAATTATATATATATAATAATATATAATAATTTATATATATAATTATATATATATATATATATATATATATATATATATATATATATATATATATATATAAACCGTTTGATTTTCTTTTTTTTCTTTTTTGTTTGTTTCATTTTTTCTAAGAAACATCAAAATAAAATAATATATATATATATATATATATATATATATATATATATATATATAATATATATATAATAATTTTTATATATAAATATATATATATAATAATATATAATAATTTTTATATATAAATATATATATAATAATATATAATAATTTTTATATATAAATATATATATATATATATATATCGTTTGATTTTCTTTCTTTTCTTTTTCGTTCGTTTCATTTTTCCTGAGAAACATCAAAATAAAATAATATATATATATATATATATCGTTTGATTTTATTTTTTTTTCTTCTTCATTCCTTTCATTTTTCCTAAGAAACATTTCTCTCTTCGTTTCCCTTTCGAACGAACGGCTATACGGTTTGCGAAACGATATACGTATATTTTCTTTTTCTTTTCTTTTTTTTTTTTTCCCGTTCTCATTAAAATAATCTGCCACGGTAATAACAATTTGAATCGTTCAGCTGTGTTTCTTCCTCTAAGTAAACGCTCGACATTAACCGAATATTATGCAACTAAGACATCGGCCCTAATGACAAGCCATCCTGCCATTTTAATTAGATAATATAAACGTACCGCTCGTGCTCCAACATTTTCCTCGTGAGACTTTCCTTCTTCTTGTCCCTCCGTAGAGTCATGTTCTTCTCCAAGTCCTCCTTCTCCTGTTGAAATTGTTGGGTACGCCCTCCTCTTCCTCCCTTCTCCCGTTCCCACCTCGCCGATAATTGTTCCAGCTCCTTCTCCCACTCGTCCTTTTGTTTTTTTTTTTTTTTCATTTTTTTTTTCAACGTCACGAACGGAGGCAGATAAGGGAAAGGGAAAGGGGAGAGAGAGAGAGAGAGAGAGAGAGAGATGGAGAAAGAGAGATACATAAGTCGCTGATTTAGTATGAATTGAAAGATAAAAAAGGAAGGCAAAAAAAAAAGAAAAGAAAAAAAAACACGAACTAGAACATAGCCACCATACTTACTCTAAATTCTTCTCTAATCCGTCGATCCTCCTCTTCCCGATGATGAGCAAATTTTCTATACAAATCGTCCTCCTCCTTGCGATGCTTCATCTCCAAACGCGTCTGCTCGTCACGATCCTGTTCGACAAATTATATTTTTCTCCCATTAACATACACACACACACACACACACATATATATGTATATACGTGTATACGTACATACACATATTCATTTATACAATGAACTCGGTTATACTGAAACTTAATGATACGATGACTTAACGAATTTATCCAGGAAAGAAAACATCTGTTTCAAGTCGTGCACGATGTCAATGGTTTCGAGAATTTCGAAATCCTCGCGGATTCTTCTCCTCATCGTCAGATCGCGTCCCTTATCGATACAAGTATCTCGATAATACTCTCCTCCTCCCCTCCCCTCCCTTCCTCCTTGCTTCACACCGCAAACCTTTGCCTCACGTATTTAAAGATAGAAAATTTGTTAAAGGTTTTCGTCAACGCGATCGGCAGGACACTGTTTCAAACATTCAACTTCGAACCGATCGATTCGCAACCGATCGAACAGGTTTCCTACGGCAGGTTGCAATTAAAGTTATGGGGTTTGCTATTAAATATATATATATATATATACATATCTATGTACAAAGTTCACACACATAGAGAGAGAGAGAGAGAGAGACAGACACACGTATATATTCTTTATTTGTCACAATCAACGTTCGCTCGCGTCAGTGTCTTTTAACCTCGGTCGTCCACTTTTTGCTGAAACTACTTTCACGGTTCGTTTCTGCTTTCTTCCGTCTCTACTAGATATATATCTCATTCGAGTTCCACTTCGATAATGAATCTCTTTTCGATCATGTGAAAAAGAAAAATGGAAAGGTGGGGGAGGGGAGAAATTTTTCTTTTCTTTTTTATTTCTTTTCCTTAAAAAAAAAAAAAAAAAAAAAAAAACGAAACACCCGTCGAGATCGACGTGCTTTTCTCTTTTCTTTCTTCTGTATTTTTTTTCTTTTTTATTTCTTTTTCTTAAAAAAAAAAAAAAGAAACGGAACAACCGTCGAGATCGACGTCCTTTTCTCTTTTCTATCTTCTGTTATTCGTTTTTTTATTTCTTTTTCTTAAAAAAAAAAAAAAAAAATCGAAACACCCGTCGAGATCGACGTTCTTTTCTCTCTCTTTTTTTCTCTTTTTTTTTTTTTTTTTTTTTTTCTTAACTCGAGATCCTCGAAAGTCGAAAAGAACAAGCGCCATTTGTACGAAATAGTATTCTTAAATAATCTCGTTGATTTTATAACAGTAATTTCATCGTTGCGTTTTACGCTATACGAACGTTGGTATGAACGGAGAGAGAGAGAGAGAGAGAGAGAGAGAGAGAGAGAGAGAGAAAGAGAGAGAGAGAGAGAGAAAGAGAAATACGGAAAGATGGAGATACCCACGCAACGATTACATCACACGCATACGCGAACACGTTCGTTCGAGTAACCCCGAATGAGAGAGAGGATAAAGCGAGGAGAACCGAGAACTATTGGCTTTCCTACGAAGTCGAAACCCTCTCTCAACTTACAAATGCCACTTTCTTTCATTAACTTTCTTTTCCACTTTTCTACAAAAAAATTCTATCCTTCGAACGAAGCCGCGATGCTCCTCGAGCGTTACGAAAAAAAAAAAAAAAAAAAAGAAAGAAAAAAAAAATAGAACGAGGATATCAAAGCATGAACGACGCACGAACGAAAAATTTTCTCTTTTATCTATCTCTTATTCTTGTAAATTCGATATACACGTATATAAAAGAATAAAAAAGAAATAAGAAAAAAGAATTGTATAGCCCCGCGAGCGTGTAAAAAAGATTCTAAATTTAATAGGAACCCCCCCCCCATCCAATTGAAATTACATCGACGAATATATAAATATCGTTCTCTTTCTTTTCACTCTTTTTGTTCTGTTTTCTTTTTTTTGAACTTTTTAAAACGAATATACGCTCCTTGTGCGTCGAAAACAAAAAAAAAAAAAAAAAAACAGGAAAAAAAGAACGAGAATACAAAATAAGATACGCGAACGAAAAAGTTTCGTTTGTATGTTTCGTGCGTTGTTGTAAATTCGATTACAAAAAAAAAAAAGAAAAAAGAAAAAAGAAAAATGAAAAAGAAGCAAAGAAAGTGGCATTGGTTGAGCGCGAAAGAGAAATCTTTGGATTTAAGGATAAACAATCTTCAAATTGGCAAATCGTAGAAACTAAAACGATTACTCGTTTCGCGCGAACGCGAAGGATACATACACACACACACACACACACACACACACACATATATCTTCGCTTTCCTAACTTTCAAGAGTAGGAAGAAAAACGAAGACGCATTATATACTTTGCTTCTCCCGTTAAAGATACGAGTAACGGGAGGAAACTCATTATCGTTGTCTTTCATTTTAAATCCAGTGAAAAGAATCTCGAGCTTGGTTAATCGATCGATCGATCGATATCGTGGATGGAGGTATCTATCGATTACGGAAAGTTTACCCTCGGGTACACACTCGTATACCTCGTTCTAACGAGAACAAGGTTTTCCCTTATGATTCTTACTACTCTCGACGTAATACATAATCTTCTTACACCGTTGTGTTAAAAAAAAAAAGAAAAAGAACCCCACGAACTTTATTAAATTTTCCAAACGAAACTCGCGCGACGCTCTTTTACTTATTCAAATAAATAAATAAATAAATGTGAATCAAAAAATGTTCGACGAACTTAATCGTCATCGTCGATAATTTTCGTATCAATATCTTCCATCCGTATCAATTAATACTATACTTTGATTTTTATTATATATAAACATATAAAGGGTGGTATCAGCCGAAGGTGACCGCCTACATATTTTCTTCGTTTTTCTTTTTTTATTTATTTTTTTTTTTTTTACGATGCGACAAACTTTTATTGCATACTTCGAACGGTTTAAAGAGAGGTACGTTATGAAAAAAAAAAAAAAAAAGAAAACAAACACAAAAAATAACTTTTTCTTAGGTCACTTTTTATGAATTTCTTTAAGGTCATCGATACTCTTTTAACCCTATAAGCACGTATTTTGTTTTTTTTTATTGTTATTAAGCGTCCTCCTTAAACTTAGACACCCTGTATGGGGGAAATAAAACGAACGGAGTATGTACGAGGGCCGAGAAGGGTGGACCTATGAAAAAAAAAAAAATAAAAAGAAAAGAAATGAAAGAAGGAACATACAGAGTGAACGAAATTCATTCGTTCTCACCCACGCGAAATATCGAAATTCACGCTCGGTGTACGCGGCGTTCGTTGGCGTTCACGTGTAAAAAGAAAAAAAGAAAATAAAAAAAAAATAAAAAAAGGGGGGGTTCTAAGAGAGCGAGGAAACGTAACACCGGGTATCACGCGTCATCGAGCCCACGCTGTCTTTCGTTCCTTTTACGCATAGCCATACATAGTCCGGTGTTACTACTACCCACTACTAACAACCAACCACTCCGTCTCTCTGACATTCAAAAGGTATCAACGCGAAATGGACAAATCCACCAAATCGTATTTTTTTCCTTTTCTTTCTTTTTTCTTTTTCTTTTTTTTTTTTTTTTCCCTTTGCGCGAGTCACAAACGCGCGCGAGAAAGCGGATTACAAGAGAAAACGGTTTCGATAGTAGAGCGACTAGCGGTTTGTTCTTCTTCTTCATCTCCTCCTCCTCCTCCTCCTCCTCCTCCTCCTCCTTCTCCACCTCCACCTTGGGATTCTTCGGAAGGATCCGATGGGAAAAGCGGCAAACTCATTTTCATGTAAACATCGTATACGGAGCCGTGCGCGCGCGCGCGCGCGCGCGTGCGTTACACATTCCGCATCAAAACCGATCGGAAACATCAACGTGTGTGAAATTCTTTTCTCCTCTTTTCAAGAGACTCGCCATTTTCTTCCTTTTCTTTTCTTTTCTTTTCTTTTCTTTTCTTTTTGCTTTGCTTTGCTTTCTCTCTTTCTCTTTCTCTCTTTTTTTTCCTCTTCTCAAAGTTTCTCGCAGAAACGCATGTCGGATTCCAAGCTCGTCTCTTCGAAACTTCCAGGACCGGTTTACACTCCGAACGATTTATCTCCGTTTTCTGTCCAAGTCGAGACGAGGCCAAAAGAGTTGGGCCAGAGGGGCAAGGGGGCCAGGCAGTGGGGGAGGCGGAGAAGGAAGAGAAGAAGAAAAGAAAAAGTAAAGGAAAAGAAATGAAAAGAAAAGAATACCGAACTTCGTCGTCTCTCTCTCTCTCTCTCTCTCTCTCTCTCTCTCTCTCTCTCTCTCTCAATTTTTTATTCTTCCTCTACGAGCGAATACTCAACGCGATTATT
>OU426997.1:9351339-9356339 GCA_911387935.1 Dolichovespula saxonica | reverse complement strand
AAAAGTCCGATGACGAATTTGAAAGGACGATTGATTCGGGTTTACAGCTCGAAGAGGATGGATCGCCTGAGCGACGCGTAGAACGTTATACACGTGGTTTTCTCTTATTTATCATGGCTCAACGATTCCTCTCTCTCTCTCTCTCTCTCTCTCTCTGAAAATGTAAAAAAAAGGAAAAAGAAAAAAAAACTGAACGAGAGGAAGGGAAAGCGAGGAAATCGTTGTGTTAGATTATATCGATTCGCTTGGGGAAACATCGAACGACGAATCTCGAGGCAGGGAAAAGTTGTTTCTTTTTCTTTTCTCTCTCTCTCTCTCTCTCTCTCTCTCTCTCTCTCTCTTTCTTTTTCTTTTTCTTCGTACGTGGGGAAGTAGATACAATTATTTACTACTCGTTTTACTTAGTAGAAGATATATCGTACGTACGTACGTACGTCTAATCTCTCGTGTGTGGTACCCGTACACCGTGGCGATGAGTATAATTAAAAAGAAATCAAATAAATAAAGAAATAAAAGTAAGAGAGATAGAGATAGAGAAACGTTTGCTCACCAAGGTGGATAGGAAGCACGAGGTGACGCACCGCCAGCTCTGATTTGTTCGTTGACGTAACCGCTTCTGGGTACGTTCAAGGCGCTCCTTATTCCAACGCTCGAGCCATCCAACGTACCGGGTCCTGGTTTAGGCACGTGGCTGCTACAATAAACCTCCTTGTCGTTTATCGTGTGCTGATTGTTGTAATAAGTCTTCAGAGTTAACTTCGTGCCGCATATGGCGCACTTGAAACAGCCGGCGTGAAAGAACGTAAAGTCCTTCAAAGGGCCGACCCTGTCGACCTGATATACCGTCTGCGCGCATCTCAGGCACGTACTCTCGTAAAAATTTGGTCGATACATGATATTCTCTTCTCTCTCTCTCTCTCTCTCTCTCTCTCTCTCTCTCTCTCTCTCTCTGTCTCTCGATTGCGAGAGTCCAATTTGTCTCTTTGAATCCTTCGGATACGTTCCGTGCGACCTGGGAATATTCGAAGATGAAATTTTTTTTTTTTTTTTAGTAATTTCTTACACACATACGTACGTACACATACCCACACACACACACACACACACATATATACACGCATACACGTTCACCGATCCATTCTTTTATCCATTCTTTTATCTCTCCTTCCCAACAACCCCCACCGATGTTTCCACCCGCTCCCATCCCTCCTCACTGTGCCAATATTTAATATTTAAATAGAAAAAAAATCACCGTGTCTCTCTCGGTCCCTTCCCTCTTTCCAATCCCAACCCTCTCGCCACCATCAACCCCCTCCCCTCCCCACCCCGCTCGATCCGTCATCACCCTCATTCGCGAGACTGATTATTACGAGCGATCGAAATCCAAAGAGTGAAGAGTTTACGGGAGAACGAACGTCCGTATTGTTTATCATCGGATGGACTCCTTACGTAAGGTGGTTGTGCGATTGTTATTGTAGTTCTGGTTATGATTGTGGTGATGGTGATGGTGATGGTGATGGTACGTTCAATGGACGAAGGAAAACAATTTCCGGAAGATTGTGTCATCGTTACGAACTTATGACGAATAACGTCGAGGAGGGTGAGGGTGAGGGAGAGGAGAGGGCGGGGGCGGAATACGTTAGATAAAAAGGCCACTGGCGCGCTCTCTTCGCTCGACACTTTCCTACCAGTCCGACTTTTGCAACGAATCATCGTCGATAATTCTCTCTCTCTCTCTCTCTCTCTCTTCTTACTCTTAACATTCTTTCCTTCCTCGTAGCTTGCTAGGCGTCTGGGTGGGCGATTGCAGTGGCAATTACAACACGCTTAATGACCGCGATATGTCGACAATGGAGGAGACCGCCGTGATTTTCTCTCTCTCTCTCTTTCTTTCTCTCTCTCGTACCTCGTTCTCTCTTTCTCTCTCTCTCTCTCTTTCTCTTTCTCGATTGCGAATCTTTCCACGCTTTGCGCTTAGAGTTAACGCGTTCCATCCTCGGATCTCCCCCGTTTTAAACGCGAAAGCCCGATTAATCAATTTCACAAAAGATCAACGGTACTTCTCGTACCCACGTGTGTGAGCAAGCGTAACGCGTGTAACGCGTTATATACACACGCATATGTACGTACGTACGTACGTATATCTCTTCAACGATAGTTTCTTTACATGAATATAAGAGGTCGATAAATAATTTTGATTAATTTTGACCGTACGGGTTTTACGTTTCTATTCGCGCATAAGCGCCGTTCGTTGTTCCAGACTATTTTGGAGAGAAAGAGATTAAACAAAACCTAGTGATGTCTTCCTCTCTCTCTCTCTTTTTCTCTTTATTTTACAATTCATCTTCGAACTCGTAGTCGAGAGAGAGAGAGAGAGAGAGAGAGAGAGAGAGCCGACAATAGCAATTACGACACGGTTGACAACCATATAGAGCGAAACTGCAGCAACGAAGCGAAACTCTCTCTCTCTCACGCATCACCGCATCGTATTTTTCCGACGAACTCTGTCCGTGTATGCCGTACCTTTTTTTTTTTTTTTTTCTCTCTTTCTATCTCTATCTCTATCTCTATTTATCTGTCTATCTATCCATCTATCTGTCTCTTCCTTCCTTCCTTCCTTCCACGAGAGAGCCCGAAACGAGCTTTGAAAACCGAGAACGTTACCTCATCCTCCTCTAACAGTATCACGACGGAATCCCAATTGAAATTGATCCGACAACCTGTTTCCCTTATCGTTAGCTATAAACTCGAGCTCGTGACTGCCGTGTAACCGAGTCCTCAATCGCGTATATACATATATATATGTGTATACAGTATAAACAAATACATTGTCAATGTTAAGGGAGAACTCAAACTAGCCTTTACTTTTCTTCTTTTTTGTTTTCTTTTTTTTCTTTCTTTTTTTTTGTTCGTTCGTTCGTTTTCTCAATGAATTCATATCTCGTTTAATTAATCGCTTACGTATAAATGAGATTTTTGTACGATGATATAAAGAGTGATCATTGGATTGCCTTTATAAATATTGCGGGCTGGTCGCGTTAAGGACTACCACGTGTTGAGGAAGACGAAAGAAAAGAGAAAGAAAAAGGAAAAAGAAATAGAGAAGGAATGAAAAACGGGAGAGGAGACGAGTTTAAGAAAGTTCCTCTTCCGTAAGAACGAACGCGCGAGTCGCGCTTGCATACCGAAGCGCATCGGGAGAAAGCATTTCGTTCGTTATTTTCATGAGAGAGAGAGAGAGAGAGAGAGAGAGAGAGAGAGAGAGAGAGAGAGAGAGAGAAAATAAAGGAACGTCCGAGACGTATGTATGCGTGTCGCGTATGCTGCCCCGATGATAATGATCATCCTCCTTTCTTCTCGTTAATCCACTTCGCCACGCGACGACTTTTATTCCTCGCGCTTTCTTCTTCTTCTACCTCTGTCCTTGTCGTTATCGTCTTTTTCGTCGTTGTTATCATTATTATTGTTATCGTTTTTGTTAATTCGTCTACTTGTGTGCTTCGAACGTTAACGTCCAAGATACGCGATCGACCTATCGAACCCTTAAAATAATCAAAAATAAAAAAAAAAAAGAAAGAAAAACGAATCGTTGAACTCGATTAAAGATCTCCGTAATTGTCGGTCGTGTCATTTTTGTATTACGAAACAATCAACGAGCCAACCAATGGGACAATTTTTACTTTATACGATTGTTTAAAAAAATTATCGAGGCATCAGTCCGTCATTCTTGCTAGACTTCGTCATTACTTTGGAATGAATTTTCAATAATCACTTGTACCGACCGAACTGACTCCTTTTTTTTTTTTTTTTATTGTATTATTTTATTTTATTTTATTTTTTTTTTTTGTTCGTTTTGATGCAGCCAGTAAACTTTGAAAGAAGGAGAATAGAAAATCGTTAATGAAAAAGGATATCGATTAACGGCGACGAAATTAATTGATCGAAGAGATTAAAAAGAAAAAAAAAATAAAAGGAAAAAAGAAATATCTTGGAACAAAATCCATTGGATTTCAGATTATCGGAGGAATTAATTGTTCGTTAATTAACCGCATAACTTGGCCCAATTATTTTTTCTTCGTTGTTCTTTTCATTTTTTTTTTTTTTCGTTTTTCTTTTTATCGATACGAACGTAATAAAATATGTATATGCGTTATGCGAGCGTATATATATATATATATATATATATATATCCCCGTATACGTGTAACGCGCGGCACGGATTCTCTCGCTCGTAGGAACGCGGAATGCCTTTGAGCGCATTGCCACTCGTACAAATATCGCTTATCTCGCATATATAATTGAAAGGGGGCGTGGTAAAACGTACAGGAAGAGTCGTTCTTGGAGATCAAAAGGAGAAGAGAGAGAAAAAAAATTTATATATATATATGTACAGCTTCCGGAATGTTCGGAATTTCTCGATTTATCCCGCAGAAATTCATCGAAGTGCAGGAAAGAAAAGTCAATTAAATTTGTTTACGCGCTACCCATTTTTTTTCTTCCTTTTTTTTTTTCTCCTCATACCAACATTTTTCTGGACTCTAACTCGACTAGAGCTGAGAATTCGAGGAAGATGAAGAAGAATAGACCACGCCATTGGACCTTTCGAACGGTCCGTTATGAAGCGAGGAATTTCATCGTTGTTTTGCGTTTGAAGCGAAGAAAAAAGAAAAAGAAAAAGAAATAAAGTAGTAAAAAAGAAAGAAATAACAACTTTCCTTCATAAAGAATCGGTGCATCGTCGCGCGTAATTAAACCCGACGATTTTAGGAGAAATCCTTTCCGATAGAATGCTCGCTTTCTACGATGTTTTGTGGCGAGGGAGGGATAAACGAGGAACGAGAGAGAGAGAGAGAGAGAGAAATGAGGAAGAAAAAAGGAAAGAGAACACACAATGCATCGTGCTGAAGCAAATCGGTACGATCGAAATCGTCGAGGCAGAGTTCCTCCTTCGAACGCATTCAAGTATATTCTCGTTTGGTCGATAGGAAACGAATTTCACAA
>OU426997.1:9252099-9351139 GCA_911387935.1 Dolichovespula saxonica | reverse complement strand
AGGCTACATCGACGCAAGGTCAGATTCTTCTTCCCACCCTCCCTCCGCTTCGGATAATCTCGGAGAAGGAGGCGACAACGGGGCACCGCTCGGGACGCGTTCCTTCGAAATACCTACGCGTCCTCATAATCCTTCTTCTTGCTCCTTTGACCGACGACTGAGTTTAACTCTTCGATTGAGAGAGCATACTCATCTCGACGAAATATTATTAATAATATACAAATTCCAGGGAAGATTATCTGTTTCGTCTTTTTTTTTGTCCCCCTTTCTCTCTCTCTCTCTCTCTATATATATATATATATCTATCTATCTATCTATTTATCTATCTTTTTCTCTCTTTTATCCTCGAGTTATCATCGACGACGACGACGAGAAAAGTAACGACGCCGAGACGACAGCATCGAAATGGTGGAGTGTTGGAGGGGTGGGAAGGGGGAAAAACAGAATCTTTTCCCGAAATTTCGAGGAACAGTAATAGCAGCAGTAGTTGTAGTAGTTTTAGTTTATCCTTCCGCGTTGCTTTCCTTCCTTCCTTCTTTCCTTCCTTTCTTTCTTTCCTTCTTCCGGTTTTTATACGGCCGCGATGGTGTTACGACCGTGCATTGAAATCACCGAACGTACCGGACTAAGAGTCTTATCTCGTCTGTACGTAAACCGAAATATTTATCTCTCTCTTCTTACCTATCACCGTTCTTCCCTCGCTCATTTACCAATCTCGTATACATTAACGACGAGATCGTTAGAGGAAGAAATCGGGAACGGGTCGAGGGGGAAAAAAATACGGTATGGTCGAGGATAAAGGAAGGAAGTAAGGATGGATGGAAGGGTACAGCAACAGCAACAGCAACAGCAATAGCAGCAACAGGAGAATCAGAAGTAGCAACAACAGCGTGGCCAAGACCGGGCCCAACCAGCCACCTGTCCCAGAGTCAGATGTCTCTCTCTTCGATCTTATCTAGGACGACGATGCGTTCGACGAGGTCCAATGTATTATACTCTCTCTCTCTCTCTCTCTCTCTCTCTCTCTCTCTCTCTCTCTCTCTCTCTCTCTCTCTCTATCTCAATCTCTATATATCTCTCTCTATCTCTCTCGAAGGGATCCTCCTCGTTTAACCTTCCCATTCGCTGGAACTTTCCGATCGGTAAACTCGTGTAATCTCTAAGAGAACGGACGACCGACCGACCGTCCAACCGACCGTCCAACCGACCGTCCAACCGACCGTACGACCGACCGACTTGATTACAAAATAAATCACCCCCCCTTTTTATATCCTAGCCCAAAACGAGCACGACGACGTACGTACGCGAGACGATTACACTTTCAAATCGTCGAACACATCTGCCTTCGTCGACGTACCGAGAAGGTCTGAGGTGAGACCGACCGCCATTTTGAGGTACCACGGCGAACGTAGGTGGCGCTACGGTTCTTAAACACGTACTCGGGAATGAGTAGGTGAGTTTCTAAGTTAGTAAGTATTGTTCGTTCGCTATCGCGGAGAAGGCCCTAGTCTCGCGAGGATCCTCTACGAACGACCACCTTTCTTTCTCGTTCTTCTTCCTCTTTTTCTCTTTTCTTTTTCTTACGCTTGTTCCCACCTTTTCTCTACCCTCTCCCCACCCCTCCCGCCCCTCCCCGCTACCCCCACGAACGATGAAAGTCGAGAAAAAGTGGAAGTACCCTCTCTGGAAATACCGCTACGCGACTCAACGATCTCCTCGATTCGATTTCTTCGATCGACGGGGTGGGGTGGAGTGGGGTGGGGAGCGGGGAGGCCCATCTCCGAACGGTAGACCCTATGATCCATTTCTGTTTCAGCCAAGCCTATTTCGTTTCCGTTAAAACGAACAACGACGAAAGCGGTATTCTCGAACGCGTTGGAACGCTAAACGCCTACATAAATAAAAAAAAAAGAGAGAGAGTCTTCCTACGTGAAAACTGTATTACACGTACGTACGTACGTACGGTGTAGCGCCGTCGTAACGATTCTAAACGAATGCAAATTATTTTTCTCCTCGTTAAACGCGTCGAGGCTCGCTATACGTATCACGCCTATGTCCAGTTATATTATATTATATATATATATATGTATATGTATGTATATATATATATATATATATATGTATGTATGTATATATATATATCGTTGAACTCCAATCTACGAGGAACTCGCCCCGTTAAAATATCGATGACGCGAGCGAAAATGCGCGTGGAGGTAATAAAGAAGAAGAAGAAGGAGGAGGAGGAGGAGGAGGAAAGATAAATAAATGAAAAAAATAAAGAAATAAAATCATACCCATCACTACCCATAATCCTTTCTCATGACATTTCCGGAGAGCAAACGAGCCGGGTTGCGATCGTATGACGTTTACGATGCGATCTTTCTCACGAACGCGTTCTACGTTCCTGCGATCCTTTCGGTAGACTATACCGCAATACCACAATGCGCAATTAACAAGAATGATCAGCGATTCTAAACGAAAGGACATCGAGAGCTTCGCGAGATTGTTACTTCGAAGAAATCCGTGGTAGAAGTAGATAATAACGTAGAGTTTAATCCGTTCGTTCGAATCGAATAGAAATCGGTCTCGATAACGAAATCGATCTCTTCTACGTACTTAACGTACGCACACATGTACGTGGAAAGACCTCGCGTAACGCACGTCGATCAAAAAAAAAAAAGAAAAAGAAAAAGAAAAAGATAAATGTATACGAAACTTATTTCCTATCGGGGATGGCATAACCTTTTTAATATCTTAATTATGCAATTATAATTTAATAGAAGAGAGAGAGAGAGAGAGAGAGAGACAGAGAGAAAGTATATCTGTGTTCGGTGAGGAATTTCAATCGAGTTTTTTTAACGAGAAACCGAACCTCGTTCACCCTCGATTATCAGTGAGAACGTCTCTTCGATTTCGAAGAAGAAGAATAAGGAGAGGAAGAAAAACAACAACAACAAAAAGAAGAAGAAGAAGAAGAAAAAGAAAAGATCGGTGAAGGAGAAGGAGGAAAAATAGAGAGACTCCGAGACGTCTTGTTCTCGAGTGCGAGGCATCGTGATATATTTACGCGAACGGGGAGACTCCGGTAGAAAGTATGGCATCGGTCCAGCAACGACGTTACTGAAATAGATTTCGGCGCTGGTAATGCAACGGGTCCGTCCTCTCCTCGTAGGCAGGGAATGAATAGCGCGAACGGCAAGAAGATCAGTAGCGCGTCGGCCAGTTCCCGAGGAAAAACCGGAGGTACCCGACTCCGCGAGCTACACATGAACGTGAGTGTGTAACAAAAAAAAAAAAAAAAAAAAAAAAGAAAGAAAAAAAGAAAAGAAAAAGATTCCCTTTCGATCGCATACACGGTCAGTGAGAGTTCTCTCGATCGATGGATATCGATCGATGGTTATCGATCGATCGATATCGATCGACCGCTAAGTCGATTATTTCAATCGTGTATTACGAGCTATGTGATTATAACGTATGAAAAATCTACGCGTATCGTCGTCGTGTTTCCACGAAGGTTCGTGTAAATATCCGCGAGAATAGACCGACTATGCTCTATTTTCGTACAGTGCATCGTGCCGAAGGAAAGAGAGAGAGAGAGAGAGAGAGAGAGAGAGAGAGAGAGAGAGAGAGATTCAACGCCAAGCTGCCTGGCCTCCGCTCGCATTTTTCACGATGAAGATACACCGGGGAGGCTGGGTGGAGGGGGACAGAAAAAAAAAGACAAAAAGATACATAGGATCGATAGGATCCGTCGATAGGATCCGTCGTGCGTGGTTCTTTTTCTTTTTCTTTTTCTTTTTTTTTTTTTTTTAACGTTTGAAAATTTCACTTTCATCCGGAATTATTCGAGATTGACGGAATTCGTAAGTCTATCTAGAATTTGGAAGAACTCCAACTTGCTCGGGCTTTAGCGATTTCATCGGGGAACAAATTCTCGTTCGACGATTTGTTCGTCTTCTTCTTATTATTATTATTATTATTATTATTATTATTATTATTATTATTCCTCTTCTTCTTCTTCTTACTTCCCTTCGTTGCTAATCGGTACGATGAGTCAGAACGCAACGATCCGTTCCATTATTCGGATAGATTTTGCAAGCATTTAAACGACAGAATGACGTTCGTCCTTACGTCGTACGATTAGACGTGCGACTTTGTCGTTGTTAAAACGTAGCAATAAAACGTTAAAATTTTCTAGAACGTTTGATCTATGCCGTTTGGCCCGGGAAAATTTCTTTGGCCGTACGAAACAGTTAACGCGAGAGGGGAACAAAAGAGAGACAGACAGCCACGTACGTGGAGAAGAGAAGGGAGGAGTAAACGCGTTCTAAAGATACCATCTAATTCGAGAATCTAATTCACGTTTATCTTGCATGCTAGGCCTTTGAGAACCGACAACGCGATCCGCGAACGAAATTTGTTGGAATATCATCGTTTATTTATTTATTTATTTATTTATTTATTTATTCGATATATAATATATATATATATATATATATATATATATATATTTTTCTTTTAACGCGCACGTACCACACAGGGAATTTATATATCGACGTTCCCCCGTTCATATAACACGTGTCCCAAGAATATTTCGAGGGATGTCGCGTCGTGCCGGATGACGACATTTAGCTTTATTTTTGGACGCGGAACAGAGATTTTTCGTCGTTTCGCCCCGACGTCCCCTCCCCCCTCCCACGATCCCTCTTCCCCTCCCACCCCCACCCGCCGTACAAACAAAAACGATCGATGGATACCCGGATTTATTCCATTTCCGGCGAACAATAGAAATCACTTTCGATAGGTCACAAATGTTTCTTATTCCAACGACTTTGCAGAATCCGGGAGCTGAAAAATGGCGGCCCATGGCCATATCGAATCCATCAACTCGATTGCGTATGGCACGGACCATGCCTCACTGGGTACTGGTACGTTCTTCAAATTATGTACTTTTACATAACCGAGACGTCAAATAAATAAATAAATAAATAAATAAATAAATAAATAAATAAATAAATAAATAAATGTATGTATGTCTAAGGAGGGATATTGCGATTATCCGATAATTCCGACAAGTAACCACCGCGTTTGACAATTTAGCTTTGACTAGGGGAGATCTTTCGAATGAAAAAAAAAAAATGAATGAATGAATAAATAAATAATGGTTGTACAAAAAAGGCACAACAACAGAAGGACGCGGAGGAGCGGAAGGAACGAGTACCAACGCCACCGAAGGTACCACCACCGTCGCTCTCCGGAGACTGTGGTGATCCAGACTACGAGATCATCGAATTCCCGATCCGAGGAACGCCCCAGAAAACCTCACCGATCACGACCGACCACCAATCGACGATGATAACGTCCGTCAACAAGCACGGCAAGTGCGCCCTATGCGGCACCGAGAACGTATTCGCAAGATGCGACACCTGCAAAGATAATTATTGCGAGGCATGCGACGACATGAATCATAAACACCCGAAGAGAAAGGGACACGTCAGACGTAGGATCGTCACCGAGACGGCGGCTAAGAACAGACCGCCATTGCCGCCAAAAGGTGAAAATCTAAACGGTCCACCTCCCGTACCACCGCCGAGAAGAAATCGCAAGGGCTCTCAGGTAGGCTGCGTCCTATCCTAAACTCCTAATATCATCCTAATATCATCCTAATATCATCCTAATACGAGTACGTCCACTCTTCAAAATTTATCAATTTTCCTTCGTTTATTATTTTACCCTGTATTTCTTTATCTCTCTCTCTCTCTCTCTCTCTCTCTCTCTCTCTCTCTCTATCGTTATTCACTCTTCTAACTAACTCTTTCTCACTTCGATATTCCCTTTTCCGGATCTGCAGATACCTTTATTATAAAATACGGATCTTAATGAATAATAATAATAATACTTTTATATTCGTATTAATCGACGAACGTTCACCTTGATTATTCATTGTCATTAGAAACGTCACACCGAGGCAACGAAGATTGTTGTTATTGTTGTTATTGTTTTTGTTTATCCCCCCCACCCCGCCTCTGCCCCGACCCTCCCCACACCCCTTCAATATTTTATTACCGTTGAATTGTTTTACAGATTTTATTGTAACAACCCTCGCATTGTTTTTTTTCTAATACACCAATGTTACCGAAAGAGACGACTGCCGTATTCACTGAACCCGTTCTCTCTCTCTCACTCTCTCTCTCTCTCTCTCTCTATCACAATTTCCGTTTGAAGGTAACGGCGTGGAAAAGACCTCCAACAATGTCGTCATATTTAATAATCAAAAAATAAAATAAAATGAAATGAAATAAAAACACACAACGGAGATATTCTTGCTTCGTTGAAACAGTGAATATGGCAGGTTATTAGGTTTAGAACGGTAACAGTATCATTTTTCATATATACCATACGTAATCTTTTCCGTACCGTTACTGGTACCTTCCCGATTCTCCCGATCCTTCCTACAGGACGAGATCACACGCAGAAACATAGGATCTGTACGTACCTAACTATATCACCCCGACTACGTTTGAATTCTTTACAGCATCATATTATCCTACCATCGGCTCGTACAAAGCTTCTCGCTTTTCTTTTCTTCTTTTAAAAAATGAAAAAAAAAAAAAAAAAATAAATAAATAAATAAATAAATAAATAAACAAATTCAGTTGCAGCGTAATATCTCTAGCGTAAGAAAGTCACGTTTAATCAGTGGGTCGGCATTTTTCGTTTCGTGTAAACTCCTTCTATGCGTAATCCACGATGCCTGATTATTTACATGTATTCGACGTAATATATATCTATGTAAAGAGAGAAAAAAAAACACACGCGCGCACGCACACACACACACACAAAACTAAAACAAAGAAAAAAGAAAAAAAAAACCGACACGCGTTATTCCGAAATCGTCAAAATGCGATATCCAAAGTCCAACGTGTAAGCTAAAGTTTCGCGTATAGGCCAAGCTAACGCAGAATCAAGGAGCTACGAATCGATCATTGATCGATAAACCGATGGGAAGTACGAAGCGCGATCTTTCCAACGCTACTAGCGGATCGTCGTCTACGTCTAAGGAGACAAATATTCAAGGATCGAAGATCACGCGATCGACGATCAACGCCACGATCGATGGTTCGAGCTCGAGTACCGACAAAATGTCGACGTTACAGGTGCGATATCATTTTATTTGTAAATATCTATCGAACATGGGATATATATATACATATATATATACATATATATATATATATATATATATATATATATATATATATATATACATGGGAGTTCATCGTAGTTCGTAGTTCGGTTGAACTACTTCAATGGGATTCCGATGTTTCAGGAAAGATACAGGAGATATCAGGAAGCAATGAGAGCCCAAGATGCAAATCGACGAAGACGTACACCATCGGAGACGTCGTCGAGAGAAACCACGAGTCCCAGGCCGATTAGCATGGGTAACGCGAAGGGTACGACGCCACCCTTGCCACCACCGCCACCTCCGAGATCTATGATGCAATCGACCAGCGTTTGCGATCTCACGGCACCGCACATGTGGAATCTCGGGATGCATCAGGTAAACGTTAGAAGTCTAGAAAAGAGAATGTTAAAAAC
Organism: Dolichovespula saxonica; assembly: GCA_911387935.1. NCBI lineage: Eukaryota > Metazoa > Arthropoda > Insecta > Hymenoptera > Vespidae > Dolichovespula > Dolichovespula saxonica. Next base: position 9,343,537 of record OU426997.1, on the reverse strand, counting down.
GTGTTATGGGGGAGGGAAAAAGGGGGATAAAATCGACCATTAAGAAAAAAAAAAACAAAAACAAAAAACAAAGGAAATCTTTGTTCCTCGATTTTCGTATTCGTCCAGGCCCAATCGATGGCACAGTTAGGCCCAGCCGGTGGAATGCCGATGATGTGGTACTCGCCTAACGGTCCTTGGGACGCGTCGATGAGCGCTTCGACCTTGAGCTTAAATCATCCACCCATATGGGCTTACCACCACCCGATGGGATATCATCCGTCTCAGATGTTACCGCCGCATTATCCGGGAACAACACTGTCGAGACCTCACAGCCCAGCGAGAAGTTTAAAATCGAGCAGAAGGTCTAGGGCAGCCTCGCCATCGCCGAGTATAAAATCGCGGAAGTCCGTCGTCTCGAGATCGAGATCGAGAATATCGCCGGGATCTCCCTCGGACGCTAGTTCCGAGGATTCCGAGGAATCCGACTTCGATGATCGACTTTCTCGTGGATCGAGAAGCATAAGGCGCGGTAGCGTACCGAGAAGTATCAGACAGAGAGTCGGTGGTTATCAGGACAACGATGGTTCGAGAAGTTTACTTGCTCGACCTCGTCGAGAGTAAGTGTTCGATAAGTTTTCTCTTTCTCTCTCTCTCTCGAGATCGAGATCGAGATCGAGATCGAGATCGAGATCGTATTCCAACGATCGTAAATTCCCAATGGTATCGTTATTCACGAACGTAATACGATTTTCTAGGAGACTAACGTCCGAGGATAGGACGACGACCGGTACGGAGGAACAATGGTCGGAAAATCAATCGACCAATCGACGTTATTCGATGACCACCGCCACAACCTCCTCGTTACGAGGTTACGAGGATTCTCGAAGGAACACGATAGATTCTCGTCTTCGGAACATCGAAAATGGTAGTTACCATGATCGCCGGCGTGAACTACGGCGACGTAAAAGTACGGACGAGGATCTGTCCGATCGAAAATCAAATACAACCGGTAGAACGAGGATCGCCAGTTCCTCCGACGATCATTTCGAACGGACGGAGAAACGTTCGACGTTCTACGACGACGACTACGACGAGGACTACGACGACAATGACAACGATGAAATCCTCTCCTCGTCGAAGACGAGACATTCTTTAAGGGATGAAGACGATCCGAGGAGATCCGTCACTCGGAGAGCTTCGAGAATGACGAACATCGAGGTCTCCGAGTCGGAGAGGCAACCGTCTCTCGATTCTCGTGGTTCGACCTTGAAAAGAGATACGGACAACGACTCGGGACGTATTTCCTCGCGTTCTATGAGAAACAATCCTACGGACGTCGAGGAATTGCGTGGTAGAAGGGAACAACGACGGACACAGGACCAAAGTAATAACGCGAGGAGGAGAATAATAACGTCGTTGAAGAGAGAGGAGGAGGACTCGTTGGACAAGGTCGAGCGACGATCTTCGATCCAGGGTAAATCGTCTCGTAGATCATCGATCGAAAGGGATACGAATACGAATTGCAAAGGATTATCCGCGCGCGAAATGTCGCGAACTAAGGGGAAGGAGGAGGAGGTGGAGGCGAAGGACGAGGACATCGACGACGATAGGACGTCAACGAGGAATAAAAAGGAACCGAGCGTCGATCGGGACTCGCGAATCTCTCGTGCGAGCGAATCGATTCGAATAAAAGAGAGAAAAGCTAACGTCGAGGACGGCGACGGCACGTTCAAAGGATCGAAGGAAATGGTTAACGCATTGAAGAGGAATTCGACGACGAATAAGAGATCTACGATCGAGTTGCCGGCCGACGAATGGTCCTGCGAGCATTGTACGTTCATCAACAAAGTCACCGAACGCGTTTGCGTGATCTGTTGCAAAACCAGAAGCTGCGCTCTACCGTCGATCGAGACCGATGATACCGTCGATCCAAGCATAGAGGAAGACGTTCGATTGATCGACAACGGAAACTACGAACGCGATGCGTCGATCTTTAACGTGGATGATCCTAATCACGATTTGGAGAGGAAGACGAATCTTTTGAAAATATCGAATAGCGAGGAAAGCGGTGACGGTGGATCGACAAAGAACAAAGGTAGAACCGGACGAAAGATCAGCTTTTCTTTTGGTACCAAGTGGTCCAAATGACGAAAGAGAACAAAAAAATGAAAAGAAAAAAAAAAGAACGAATTTTTACACGTTTACCCCTAAATATTTTTCTCGTAACCGTGCCGTTCATTCACGTATCGTACGTTTTCACAAACTCACCAGAGCGCCCCTTTTCCCCCTCCACCCCACTTTTTTCTTCTTCTTCTTTTTTTCTTCTTTTTTTCTTCTTCGATTCGATTCGATTCGATTCGATTCGCGAGGTTTCAACGTGTTTCTAAATATTTCATTTCATTTTATTTTTCTTTTTTTTTTTTAACCGTCCCTCCAATAGACCAACGATCATTGTTCCTCTTCTTATACATGTGTATCCTTGAATGAATAATAAAGAAGCATGCAAACTGTTTCTCACAAAGTCTTTCGTGGAAGTCAAATGCGTAAGCGTATTTGAAATTTCACCTTATCGATTTATCTATGGGAAAAATTCATTATTATTCATTCAAGTCGAAAACTTTTTCAAGAACGAATACGCATTTGACTCGTGGATAATATACCTTTTACTCCAAAACAAGAAAAAGAAAAAGAAAGGAAATAATGAAGAACCAAAACCAAAAACAAACAAAAAGTACAACGAAACGAAACGATGATAAATGAGAGAAATAAAATAAAAAAAAAAAAAAAAATAAAAAAATAAAAAAAACGAGAACAAATCGATTGAGAAGAGAACGCGATCAAACTTTTCTAATTTGTCGAATCGATTGAACAATCGCACGTACGTATCTCGCGTCGATGTTGTTCGTCTCGATGAACGATCAGTTAAAAAAAAAAAAAAAATAAAATAAAATAAAATAAAATAAATAAAAAGGGACGACGAAGAGAAGGAAAAAGAAAAGAGATAGATAGAAACAAAAAATAATTTTAGATAGAGAGAGAAATGTGACTGTCTTGAGGTTTTTCTCATCGGAAATGCGCTTTGTTCGGTTTCAGATATAAGCCCGGGAGAGAGTAAGACGGATATACACGACGTTAAATTATCCGTATCATCGACGACTACGTCCGAAAGAACGGACGAAGTTACCCCGACCAAGGCCACGACACCGACGATGATATCCTCGTCTACGGGAAGAACGAAACCCAAGGAAAATATCGATGATGAACACGTAAAACGACCCGGTACATTTATTAAATCCGACGAGAGGATCGAAGAAACTCGTAAAGTTTCAACCGGAACGTCTCCGCCACCACAAAGTATCTCCACCCAAGTAAGCGACCACTAGTACGAGAAATAAACTATTAACATATGTTTATCGACGATTATATGTGGTATAGTATATCTAATCGCAAGGAAAACAAAAAAAAAAGAGAGAAATAAAAAATAATAAATAAAAAAAAATAAATAACAAATAAAGAAACATTGACGAGAACCGTTGATTCGATGGGAAAGAAAAATAAATGTTTCAGACGTACGATTTTCTTCCGCGAGGTGGTAGCGGTTCCCTTCGTAGATCTATGTCAACGTCCAAAGGGTTTTTGTCCTACGAGGATAGCGAGACAGAGGTAGGAGGAGATAAAAGGCATTAACAACGACTTTCATCCATCCCCGATTACAGATTTTACGATGACGATACCGCGATCGAATTAAATTTAACCCAATAAGTAACGAAATCGTTCGTTCGTTCGTAAACAGACGCGTTAACTATCGACGGAAGGATGAAGGTTTGATGAATGCGAACGTTCGATTGCGTTGTTCGATTATAACGACTAAAACGTTCTCGAAGGAATAATATCGTAATATGATAATATCGTCCCGTTCGTAATTATTCGTCACGATGATAAAACGATACGGGAGCTTTTGTTACAGGAACCGAACAGATTTACGAACAGTCCCGATCTTTATCCACGTACTATACAGGAACAATATCTACGGCAAACGATTACGAGTCAGAGCAGAGATCGAACTCGAAGGAATTCCATCGATTCCTCACATCTTTATTATCGTTCTAGGGTAATCAAGACACTTGCTTTATCATTTGGATCATTTTTATTTCTTTGGTTTTTATTTTTTTTTTTTTGGGGGGGGGGTGTCTTTGTGGCAAGTAATCAATGGTTTTTCTTAACCCAACAGTTCTAACAACTTTGTGTCCTCGGTGTGAACGTAGGTAGGCAGGCAGGCAGGCAGGCAGGCAGGCAGGCAGATGACGACGATGACGATGACGATGACGATGATGATGATGACGACAAATATTTATTTTTCTTTTGTTTTTTTTTTTTTCCCCCTTGATTCTCTGGTATATATCTGTACGCGTACACACCTTTGGTATATACTAGAAACAATGCTTTAATCATAATTCAGGAGTTACCACGCGTTAAGCTTTATAATCGCTTTTTATATTCCCGACTCGATTGAAGATCGAACGTGTCGTATCTAATCGTTACTTTCGATGTTTCTATCGTACAGGAACCTAGCCAGTCTAGATTCGTCGATTTGGGTCCCGGTACATCGTCCCAAGGCGTGTCAACGTTGACGCGTCAAGGATTAGAAATCGTCGAGCTATTGCGAGAAGCCGAGAGACAAGGATATTCAACCGACGACGTACAGGTAGCCCTTACACAGGGTGCCTCCAATCCGATCGAATGGTTGAAAACGCAATGGCCTCGTTCGATCGAAGCCGTAAAAATTTTGGTAAGCACTCAGGGAAAGGAACAGAAAGAGAATAATATCGGTGTAATATCTATCAACGAGGCCAAGGATGCTTTGAGATCGGTCAAAGGTGACGTTTGGAACGCTGTCACGATTGCTACCCAACGTAGACAGCACAAGGTAAATTTAAACTTTAATTTTAACTTTTAATTTTAACTTTTAACTAAAATTTTAACTTAAATTTATATTCATATCGTGTTATGACAAACGATAGAATCAATTTCTAATAATCCCCTAATATAATTTCTAATAATATATATCTATTTCTAGACCGCAGAAATTCTAACAAAGGGCAATTTTACGATGGCCGATGTCGTTAAGGCTCTGGATAACAACGACGGCATCGTCGATGCCGCTTTACTCGAGCTACAGAAAAATCAATTGAAGCCATTTTTAATGAGGATCTGGGGTCCTCCGGTCGGGGTAGAAAACGACGGGGCTGCACCACAAGGAGGTCAGTCGGTTTATTCTTTACGGTATATAAACTATGAGGTGACGTACGCACGTCGTACGAGGAAAAAAATATTACGTATAATTAAATTATATACGAATAATTATTAACGAACATATGTATATCTATAAGCGATCGATGAAAACGTGAGGGTGTAAAAATTATTATTTTTTTTTTCTTTTTTTTTTTTTTTTTTTAATTTAAAAAGAAAAAGTATAAAAAGAACGCATAAAAAAGAATTTATCTACCGTAAATGCAGATGCGGCTGGTATAGTTGGTGGTGCAACGAGGATTCTCGAACAGATTGCCAATGTATCGGATACGGAGGCGAAGAAGCAGGTAATGTCACCAATTATTGACAATTTCGTCGCATTGCAGACCGACTTTAGAGAACAGCTGGCGGCTCTAAGACAATTGACATATAATTGGGAATACGAGAAAGACCCTCTGGACGACACTCGAGGTAATAATTCGGTTGATTTGCTCGGCAGCTCGAACGGCGAGGGTAACAGGACGATCGACGAAACCCAACCCTCCCCATTACCGTCGAGTTCGTTAGAAAATATTAATTCGAGTCGAACGGTAGACTTAGAGATCGAACGGACGGACGAATTAAATGATATCGTCGACGAGAAAAACGATCGATCTGAGAGCGACGTTAGAAATGGATCGATTGGAAACTGTGAGATTAAAGACGATTGTAAGAATGTCCTGGAAAGTAACGCGAGATTAACGGGAGAGAAACGATTAGGGATCGACGAAAATGATCGATCCGTTGACGTAATTGGAACGATGGAAATAATTCGTACGGATGAATCGTCGACGATAATAGGAACTCGTGATAAAGACGATCGAAATAATAATAATAATAATAGTAATAGTAATAATAATAATAATAATAATAATAATAAAGACATTGCGATAGTAAATTCGTACGAGACCGTAATAGTTACGAATGAGAAACGTATCGATTCTGCGAAGAACGCTACGGTCAGAGAGAAATCCGATGACGTTGGGGATGATGTTACGAAAGGGAATAATAAAGAAATGACGAATGGGAATGAAATATCGATGGGCGAGGATGAAAAAACGACCTGGCGGGAGGAGGAGGAGGAGGAGGAGGAGGAGAAGGAGGATGGAGTGGCGGTAAGGCTCTTACGTAACGAGACTTTGCCGGAGGATAAAGAAAATATTTCGCAAGAGTCCTCCTCCGTTGATAATAAACGAGATACAAGTGGTATAGTCGAGCAATCGGATCTGAAGATGCATAATAATGAGGGTGCAGATACGATAGAAACGATAACGAGGAAAATAAACGACGTAGGCGGATCAAAGTTAGAGAATTTGTTTACGTATGAACGTAATAATTCCTACGCGAACGAGAGTGGTTTAGAGGGGAACGATTTAACGCAATCGAGGACGATGGAGTTGCTAATGTCCGCCGTTAGATCCTTGCCGGAACAAATGATAGGTCCTTTCGTGACGGCTATGAAAATGTTGTCGCCTAAATCGACCCTGACTACGACGACAATGATCGATACCGATAACCTTTCGAATGTAAACGAAGGTTCCAACCTCGCGTCCGATCCTCGTCTCGTTCAATCCGCGTCGACGAACGATGGACGGGAAAAGGAAGAAATTAAAACTAACGAAAACTCGAACGATCGATCGATCGATCTACCACCTGCGTTAGATCGTAAAAACGTAACCGACGATGGAACATCCGAAACCATCGACTCGGATAAAGGTATTACGACGATCGATAGATCACGAGATGAAGGAGGTGATATAGAAGAACGACCGCCCGATAAAGTCGTGCTAAGGAAGGATCTATCATCGTTGGCGGGGAATAACGTCGATGCGAAATTCGATTCGACGAAGGAGGATCCGACGGACGAAATAAAGGACTTCCGAGCGGTAGGTACGGATCGAACTGAACCTAATGCTCCGCTAACTAACATAGGATGTCACACGGCAAAAGATAAAACCCCGATCCCTCCGGACGTATCATTAACAACGAACGCACGTAATTGCGAGCTCACATCGAATCATCATGATTTTCAATCGCTAACGATAACCGATACATACGTGGACGTGCATTCTGAGATCAATTTTGATAATGAAAGCGTCGATACCGTATTGATAGATCTACGTGACAACATTACAACGAACGACGGAGCACGCGTAGATATTAATAATGATTGTAATGGAAAAGACGATACGACGTACGTAGAATCGATGATACCGAATGAGGTACTATCGAATGTAAATTCACGTATAATCAATGAACATTCCAATGATCAATCGCATCCAATTAATACATCGACGATCGATCGATCCATAAACATAATGTCATTATCAAAGGAAGCGAATAACACTTCCGATGATTACGCATCGACACCACATAACCCCATGATCGATCTAACAATGTTCGATAACAAACGGAACGACCCGGAATCATCATCGACTAACGACGAAACGACGAACCTTTTAGATTCGTTTGTTCTTAACGATATACGTTCTAACGAAAGTGACGATCTTATCGAACTTAAGGACGATTTAATGATCATCGACGTACCGATATTAACGCCGACGAAAATATCCAACGACGATGGACGATCGAATTTAATCGATATTTTGGAGATCGAGGAAGAATATTTACGGCGTAATATTTCGAAGGTATCTAATCGAACGGGAACGAAATCTAACGCGTCATTTTTTTCTAATTTCGATCCGAAACAGGCCGACGAATCGTCCGAATTTTCGTCGCTATTAGAATCGAAGTATCAGCTCGATACGAATAACAATAATGGGCCCGAAAGTTTGTCCGACACGTCGTCTTCGAATCGAATCGAATCGAACGCGTCGAAACCAACGGACAACGAGCGAGGAAGAAATACGGGGAGGATAAGCGACAAATCGAAATGCGATAACGTAGAAATTATCGGGGAAGTTATTTTATCGCCATTGTTAAAGGACACGTTAACGTCGCTCGTTGAAAACGTCGATGACCTCGTCGACGCGTCGCCTCGACTTTTTTTAGAATCTAACGTGAACGACGTCTCGGCCGGTATCATAGAAATAAACATAACGGAGTCACCGATCATAGTCGTGAACGATTGCGCGCCGGTCAAAGAAACGAATAAAATTGATTTCGAATCGATGGACGATGGGAAGATGATCGTCGACAGGATTGGAGTGGAAAGGACGAACGACTCGAACGTTGACGTTTGCGACGGGATCGAATCTAACGGAGTTGATAAAATCGAAACGAATTCGATCGAACCAGCAGTTCGCACGACGGAACCAACGAGGGTTGATACCGTCGTGAAGGAACGATCCAAGTCGCCGGTAAAAAAATTGAATAGAAGGAAATCGCCGGTTAAGATCGTAAAGCGAGCAAACGCTCTTCTATCGCCTAAGAAGGCCTCGACGAAAATCAACGTCCCACCGAGAACTGTTAACGCTTTGACGAGAACGAGAAACGCGGTCGTTGATACGACAACGAAAAAATCGAACGGATTGAAAGTTAACGCACGATTGGAACGCGACAAAGACGAACGTAGTAGCGTCAAGAGATCGGATAGTACGATGAAACAACCAAGGACGATCTACGATGACAATGGATCATCATCTGCGAGCTTTAAGAATCGAGGAGGATCGATCGAGTCGAAAGAAACGACGACGATTCTCATCGACGAGAAAAAAATCGTATCGGAAATGGATCGGGGCGTCGACGTGAACGACGGGTCAAATTCTAAGGTCAAATTCGTATCGAAAATTCCAATATTAATGAGGTCCCGATGCAAAACTTTTTCGAAAAGCGCGCAACAAGCTAAGGCGTCGAAAAACGACGACGTTAATAACGAAAAAACGATGAAATCGAATAAAATGATATTGGGATCTTTAACGACGAGATTGCCTGTCGCTAGAGGGACCATTTTGAAGGGAAATCTTAAAGGTACGAAGTTAAAGAATATTTTGGATAACGCGAGAGTTAAGGATATCGTCGTCGCGAGGGATAAAGAATCTTACGATCTTACGGTTGATAAGATCGAGGGAAAAATAGTCGACGATTATAACGACGTATTTAATTGTCGAACGGAGAAGGAAACGTTGGTAAGCGACTTGAAAACTTTAGATATCAAAACTGAAATGGAACGATCCGATAACTGTGACGAGGACGAGGACGAGGACGAGGACGAGGACGACGAAGAAGTTGAAGAAGAAGAAGAAGAAAAGGAGCTTTCGGACGTCGAAGAATCCAGTTCGGTTTTCGATAGTTCCTCCTCGGAGTCAGAAAATTTTACCGTCCTAATGAGAGAAGTTCCTAAGTCTAACACGGATAAAATTAAATCAACCGAGAGTCTTTTAACCGTCGAGGATCAAATAGAAAAGACGTTGCAGGCAATAAGGGCCGAATTGTCGAATTACGAGTCCGACGAATTCGAGGATAACGAGGACGATTTCAAGGACGAGGTGAGAGACAAGGATGAAGGTGTGAGCGGGGCAAACGAAAACGTGGAAGAAAACGAAGATTCGTCGTCGTTGAGCGACGAGATATTCGAGGAAGCGATATCATCCGATGGCGTTAAAGACGAGCCCGTCGACTTTTGTGTCGCTAATAAGACCGAGGAAATGATCGAGGTCGTTCGAAACGATATTGAAATAAGGACCACGGTAGATACGTCGATCGATGTATCGAATCGCGAAGGAACGACTACGGGGAGAGATAAATTTAGGGTAACCAACGATAAAACGAAGAAAGGTAAATCGAGAGAGAATTCGATCGACGAGGGCGTCGATGAAGGTGCGAGCAGGATCGATGAAAAGTCGAAGATAAATAAGAGAAAGATCGATGCGAGATCGGCATCGAAAAAGATTTCACGCGACGATGCGGATAAGAAGGAAGACGCGACGACGACGACGATTAGACAAAACGTTAGAACGTTGCGCGGTTTAGAAACGAGTAACGATAAAAACAAGAGAAAGAAAGATAAGGAAGATACGAGATTAACGAGGAGCAAAAGATTTTCTTTGGTTGCCAGTTGTATACGTCGATTCGAGGGCGAAGATATAACAGAGAGGAAGCGTATTGAAGTTGATAGCGTCGACGCTACGAGAAGAGTGGGATCTCCCAAAACGGAAAGGGAGGTCAGTAAAACGAAAACAACAAAAAAAACAAACGAAAACAAAAACAAAACAAAGCAAAGCAAACAAAAAAAATATATATATATATATATATATATATACATATCCCGACCAATTCGTTATCCTACGATGCCGATAGCCCAATGTCTACAAACATGCTCGAGCTGATCAAAATTAAACGGAGAGTCGCCCGATTCGTAGTTTCCCCCTATCACTTTTTTGATTATAGTAATAACTTAATAATAGTAATCTCTCTTTATCTATCTATCTATCTATCTTTTAGGGTAGATCTTATCTAGGGTAAGTAATTTTTCCTCCGTAACAAATAACTAACACTTTTTTTTATATATGTTGCAAGAGGGAAGAGAAATCGCGTTCGATAAAAATTATCCGTCAAATATATCGTACTAAAATATTACACGCATCCGACACGATACTTGTCTTCGCGTACGACATCGAACGTATACGCCTTAGTTCATGCTTTCAAATCTTATTCGACATTGTTCCATAAAATCGTTACGAACAAATTGAAGAGCACGTTTCTAGACGTTGGTGCCATAAATCTATATATTATATTTTGCACGATAAAATAACATTTATAATCTTTCGCCGCTTATTTACAAACATACGCTATCAATTATTAACATTTTTACCGTATCCCGCAGCACGTTCGTTAATTATCATTCATCCACGAAGATTTAATCAATTATTAATACTTTGGATCGATCGATATCTAAACAAAAAATAATAATAATAATAATAATAATAAGAAAATCAATCGTAAGCAATTAATATATTACAAATTTGATTTCGCATCGCGAGCTTTTGTTTTCGTTAACAGAGAACGGCACGTAGATTGTTGGCCGAGGGACGTGCATCGAATTACGAGGAGGCCGAGGTAGCAGCCAGTTTATTAGCTCTCAAATTCGGAGATGCAGAAGCCATTCATGCCGCTAAGGAATGTGGCAGCGTCGAATCGGCCCTAGCATTTTTGCAACAAGAATGCGAACTTTGTACCGGACGTTACGCGATGAGTCAGGTCGGTAGTACATCTCGATCTTAACGAGCGATTTATATTCTCAAAATAATTACAGAGAGAAAGAGGGAAAAAAAATATATATATATATGTGTGTGTGTGTTTGTTTGTATACACATTTTAGATGATATCCATGTTGAAATGTACGCATCGATGTTGCAACGAGTGTGCCAAAAATTACTTCACCATTCAGATTAGCGATAGAAATATAATAGACGCTGTATGCCCGTTTTGCAAAGAACCAAATCTTAGGGACGCTAACGAGGACGACGTTCTAGAATATTTCAGTAATCTGGACATTCAATTAAAGTCACTTTTGGATCCTCCCATTCACGAACTATTTCAAAGGAAATTAAGAGATCGTACTCTTATGCAAGATCCTAATTTCAAATGGTGCATTCAGGTAATACCTCGACTACAATTCTCTAACCGTTCGTAAAGGATATATATATATATATATATATATACGTATCTAAAAACGGTATGAATATTTAATCAACTACAAATTGTCGTCTACCAGTGCTCGAGTGGCTTTTATGCGGACCCGGAACACAAGAGACTGATATGTCCTGACTGCAGATCAATAACGTGCGCCTTTTGTCGAAAGCCTGTACGTAAAGAAACGTTTACCAATGCAAAACACGTATGACAGTAATAAGAACTTAACGTAACGACCGAACTCTCTCTCTCTCTCTCTCTCTCTCTCTCTCTTTCTCTTTCTATCTCATTCACAGTGGGAGAAACAGCACGAGGGTATAACATGCGAACAATTCGCAGCATGGAAGGATGAAAACGATCCGGACAATCAAGCGGCTGGTTTGGCGAAACATTTGGCCGATAATGGTATCGATTGTCCCAAATGTAAATTCCGATATTCTTTGTCCCGCGGAGGTAATGGCGAATTGACCTGAACGTGAAAAAAAAAAAAAAAAAAAAGAAAGAAAAGAAAAACATATTCGAAGGAATAATCGAAAAATTTTTTACAGGTTGCATGCATTTCACCTGCAGTCAGTGCAAATTTGAATTTTGTTGCGGTTGCGGGAAGGCCTTCCTAATGGGAGCGAAATGCACGATCAGTCCGTACTGCGCAAAATTAGGCCTTCACGCGCATCATCCGCGCAATTGTCTCTTCTATCTTCGCGACAAGGAACCCGGGCAATTGCAGCAATTGCTCAAAGAGAACGGCATAGAGTACGATACCGAAGGGCCATTGGGCGAGAGGAAATGTAAAGTGCAATTGCAAAAGGAAACGCCGGCGGGTGTTGTCGATGCTATTTGCAATTCGGACGTCGTCGAGGGACAAGCTGGTTTGTGCAGGTTAACAAATTTGTATTTTGACGTTGATCCTCGTAAAGATCGATATTATTACCTATACCGATTAAATCGTCGAGTAACGACGATTTACGAGTTGATCGTAAAGGAACGGATTCGCGAGAGGTAAGTTCAACGAACGTGAAAAGGGGTAACAAAAATTACTCGAAGGGGTAATAAAAAGAAAAAATTTGCTTTTCTCTATTCGCTTCTTACGAGATTCGATCGTCTCGATCGCGTGGAATCGAAAAGTGGATCCTAAAAACGGTTCCTCGATCGAATAATAGAGTCCATCCTAAAATGATGCTGGTGCTAACACGTTGTCCCGTGTATTCAGGATTCATTACGTCGAGTATCTTGTTCGAAGGATACGTTCTACGCAGTTGGAACCTCTTCCATTGTTGAATATAGACGATCTCGAGACTTGCGTTAAACGAAGCGGCATAAAGCTACCTCCTAATTGGTACGGGCGTGACCCAGAACACTACAGGAAAGATCTGACGGAGGTAAAAGAAACGTAAAGCTGTACGGGATACGACTAACATCTGGGTACTTTTCCCCCGCAGGCAGCACTACATTGAATACTTGGCGGGCCTGGTACTCAAAAGCAAGCTGGACCCTGTGGCCATCTTTGACTTGAACGACGCCAAGCAAGAGTTGCGCCGACGGGGAAAAGTTCCCCCTGCGAAGGACCAGGAAATGTCCGAGCGGGATTATCTCCAGGCGTGTATTCAGGTGACTAACACGATTCCTATCCTTCCTCTTTCATTTTAATCCTTCCGTCGAAATAATCTGTTAAAAGAAAATAGAAAAGAAAGAGAGAGAGAGAGAGAGAGAGAGAGAGAGAGAGAGAGAGAGAGAGAAGAAACAATATAATTTTTATAATACTCTAAACTAACTAACTTTTACTCGTTAAGCTGGGCTTTTAACCCCTTTGAAAATTAATTACTCGCATTACATGACTATCGTACACTTTACATTTATTTACAATAATCTTATGTATTAAATTTGTCCATATCAAATGGATGTATATTACTATTTTACAGATTGTACAAAAGGAAATTCCACTGGAATAATAGGAAATAAACACGTGAGAAACCTTCAAGATTCTATTAAAAAAAAAAAAAAAAAAAAAAAAAAAAAAAAAAAAAAAAAAAGAGAGAGAAAGAAACTTTCAAGTTCCACGTATTTTAATGCGGTACTTATTTTATTTTATCGGTACTCGCAGTATGTAGAAAGTAATGCTAAAGCTCAATAAATTACTATGTAGGCACAAGCCGTCATTTGGTACAATAGGACGGTGCGATTTTTAATTTTTGTTTTATACGAGCTCTTTTAGAAAATTTGTTAAACTCCTTCTATTAGGTTGTTGCATACTTTGATTTACGATATCCTTCATTTTACTTATATTTAATTTCTTTATCTTTGGCGTATTTAAATTCTTAGTATTAGGCCGAATCGTGTTACTCTTAGAAGGAACTTTTTTAATTTCGTTCGACTGTAATTCTGGAACTACGTTACCAGAAATATTTAATCCAACCGTTTTGTCTTTTCCCTTTTTCTTCTTTTTTTTCTGTAGAACTTTAGGTCTCTCCGACGTACTGTCTGGGATTTCAATTTTTCTCTTTGGTTTATTCATTTGTATCTCTGTCCGATGTAAACAAACGGAACATTTTATCGAGAGTTTATTCATTTCCTTCTTTTTGCATTTTTTTATTAATTTAGCACGAACCTTAGACACCTTGTACCCTTCGGTATTCGTTTTAATCATCTTACCAACAGAATTGGAAATCTTTCTACCAGGTAATATTCTTACTTGATGATTTATAGTGGCCCATAGCGAACCGCAATGAGAACACATTACTGTAGGTCCAAAACATTTTTTTGGTAACTCGACCTCGTTAGCTGCATTTCTACAACGTTCTCTGAAAGTACTCAATCGAGTTAAATTGATTCTAACCTTTAATTGTAAAAAAAAAAAAAAGAGAAAGAGAGAACCGAAGATATATTTGTACTTACATATAAAAATTTTGTAATCTGTTTGCTTCTGGACATTGCAACTTCGTCAAATATTGAGTTACATTCCACAAGTGTTCGACCTTTTCCATAACCTCGTTGTCACGGATTCAATTAAAATCGCAATATTTAACGAATTAAATGATCCTATCATTAATGCGAACAAATTATTGAAATGTGCGAAAATTTATGATACAACGCATAACCGAACGTATAAACATGCAGAACGTATAAACTCGTAGTACTTACAGGAAAATATTATAACCTCAAACACGTGTTAGAACAGTGCGGCCAACAATGATATAATTGATGTTACGTATAAACATGACTATGAAAGAATTCGCCAGATGGCGTTACTATTGCCCGCGAAATTTCGAAGGGTTACAAAACAAAAATAAAAACGTTGTTACTTTCTCATTATGTATCTCTGTTAATTTTATAAATGAAAATTATAATAGTAACGATTTTTAAACTATACAAAAAAATACATGTATCAAATTCATGTATAATCGTAAATCATTATATATATAGACTGTAAAAATGCAATAGAAATTTTTTTCGCTTATTTCAATTTACATAGAAAATATACGTATGAAGTAAAACGTGATTTTCTCGTTTCCTCGTTCAATCGATAACAACGTTAGATTTACCTTGAATTTTACAATTTAATATTATGCACCGACGAGGTAATTCATATTATTTTTTACAACGGTAACGTTAATGAACGAAACATTTTACTTCATAGGATTGATTTTGAAATTTGTTTGCATAAAAATCTATAAATGTATAAATGTATATATATATATATATATATATGAACACATCTCATGTGACCACAATGCCAATTCATATTATGACCATTCATCGTAAAACAAAAATTACGAAATTATAATTTCAAAATGTCTTGTACCGCTAAGGTGATCTTACGGGCGCTAATGCCATAATTATCGACTAATACATTAGGAGGACCGGATCTTGGTACTTCAGGTACGGCAAGTTTTTTAACAATAACATTTCGTTCCAAAGATACGGCAGATGTTACGGCTTCGCCTAGACCACCTTCGGGGTAATGATCTTCGACGGTTATTATTTTACCCCCGGTCTCCTTGGCATTCTTTATTATCGTTTGGGCGTCAAGTGGTTTGATCGTAAACGGATCGATCACGCGAACATTTATGCCGGCCTTAGTTAACTCGTCGGCTGCTTTAAGCGCCTCGTGCAAAGTTACTCCGGCGCCAATAACAAGAACTTGATCCTTCGCCGTGGACCTCAATACCTTAGCTTTACCGACGACAAATGTTTCCTCGTTTTTATATACGATAGACGTGGCTGGACGCGAGGTACGAATAAAACAAATGCCCTTAGTATTCGCGGCCAATTCTACGGCACGTTCGGTTGATACCGCATCGCACGGATAAAATACCGTTGATCCAGGTATCGTCCGGAACATTGCGATATCCTCCAAACCCATTTGAGACGGTCCATCCTCACCGATTGACACGCCACAGTGCGAACCAACGAAATTTACGTTAGATTGAGAAATTGCACCCATACGTATCTAATACGATTTAAAACGAGCCAACGTTAATTCATTATACTTTCTCATAATAATAATAATAATAATAATAATAATAATAATAATAATAATGGTAATGATAAAATATAAATTTTTACCTGATCGAAGGCACGCGTGAAGAACGTAGCGAACGCGGAGACAAAAGCAACGGTTCGATCCCTGCAAGCGGCACCGATGGCAACACCGACGATATTTTGTTCGGCAATGAAACCTTCGATAAATCGAGCAGGATCGACTGTCTTTATTTTCTCGGCAAAAGTCGAATTCTTAGTGTCGCCATCCAACGCTATCACGCGTGCATTGTTCTTCGCTAGCTGACGAAGAAGAAGAAAATAAAAATAAAAATAAAAAAAAAACAACAACCAGAAGTAAACTTTAGAACCCAAGTGTAATTAACCTCTGATATAAATAGACTTATATATAAATAGACACGAACCTTGGCGAGAGCAGTGCCGTAAGCTAACCTAGTAGCTACTTGTTCTCCGAGTTTATAACTTGGAGGCGAGGCCAATTTGATGTTACTGATGTCTACTACCGGTGCATCGTCGACCAATGGTTTCTGAGGATGTAATCCCAATGGACCGGAATTCTTTAAAAGCGCTGTCAAATGCTATAAAAATAATGGTAAACATTTAATTGACATGTCAAAACGATTATCAACAAACACATAGATTATAAACGTTCGCGAGAATAATATCGTACCTGAATTGTTTCATTCGCTTTAGTTCCAAG
The DNA here is from genome assembly GCA_911387935.1 of Dolichovespula saxonica. Classification (NCBI taxonomy): domain Eukaryota; kingdom Metazoa; phylum Arthropoda; class Insecta; order Hymenoptera; family Vespidae; genus Dolichovespula; species Dolichovespula saxonica. The sequence continues at coordinate 9,326,475 of OU426997.1, read as the reverse complement.
AGGCTTACCGTGCCAATTGTCTAAGTCTTCTATATTCGGAAAGCTTTTACCTTTGAATGTTTTAGCCAAAACGGCAGTCGGACGACCCTTCGTATTTTGTGCCTCGTGGAATGCCTACGTCGAATAAATGAATAAATTTAAATATTAAAATTGTTGATTATTAATTCTCAGGCATATATACGCACGCGCGAACAGATGGGCATGTCTCGTAAATCAATATGTATGTCGTAATACCTTGGCAAGTTCTTCGACATCATGACCATCGACAACTAACGCGTTAAAACCGAAAGCCTCGAGCCTTTTACGATAAACTTCCATATTATGTTGAAGAGAAGTAGGTTCGCTTTGTCCCAAACGATTGATATCAAATATAGCACACAAATTGTCTAGCTTATAATAAGAAGAAAAGTGCAATGCTTCCCAGATAGAGCCCTCTGCCGATTCACCGTCGCCGATTAGACAGTATACTCTAAGGAATGAATTGAAATCGTTAACTTTTTATTAAAGAGTAGATGAAAAAAAAAAGAAAGAAAAAAATAATAATAATAATAATATTTATTTTATTTTACCATACCGGTAGCTAGCCTTATCAAAGTTCTTTCCCACGTAGGCCATGCCTGCCGCAACTGAGAGACCTTGACCTAAGGAACCCGTTCCTACGTCTACGAAATTAAGCCTTGGGGTGGGATGGCCTTCTAAATCGCTGTCGAACTTTCGTAAGTTCAATAACTCATTGGTAGGAAATAAACCGGCTTCTGCCCAAGCTGCGTAATAAAGAAAATATATTTTATAATATCGCATTTAAACGTCCATTAATTGTATCCTTCTTATCCTATACAATATTTTACCTGCGTAAAGAATAGGCGCAGCATGGCCTTTGCTAAGTATAAATCTGTCGCTACTTGGATCACGTGGGGCCGATACTTTGTAACGCATTGTATGGAAGAAGAGAACGGACATAATTTCTGCCATCGAGGAACATGACGTAGGATGTCTATAATAACAGTATATCAAAAATATATTATTTGCTTGATTATTCTCTTCCAAAAAAGAAAGAAAAAAAAAAAAGAAAAAAATGTTCGATCACGTACAAAAAAAAGAGAGAGAGAGAGAGAGAGAGTATATAGATAAGAAATATTTAGAAACATAGAAACTATTCCCAAATCCTGATGTCAAGATCATACTTGTATTTATAATCACAAGTTCTTATCGGGGTCAAAGTGCCACTTATATCAATCGCGTGATGTATCAGGTCAAATAAAGGACATTAATTAGAAGGATAAAAATTCATATTAGTGTGGCTAATTAATTAATAGTAATAATTTAATTTTTTAATTTAACGAATTTATAATAAGTAACGTATTCGATCGTTCGTAAAGTTATCGTTTTAAGCGCAATAAATGTGAGGTTACGTACAACTTTGGATGAAAAAAAAAAAAGAAATAGGAAAAGAAAAAGAATGAAGTAAAAATACATATACATATATATTGTAAGTAAATCAATGTCGTATGATTTATTACACGTGTGATTATATTAATGCCTTTAGTTCTTTTTTTTTTATATATAGTGATTATCGTGTTTAATAAAGGCGTGTGAAGAAATACGACATACATATAACAAGATATCGTCTGTTCGTGCTAACCAATTATTGTTTAAACAAGTATTACGTATAACAAGAAATATAATCGTTGAACAAATAGAAGCATTCCAAGAGCCACATACGTCTAGTGAAAGGTAAATTCAAATACATGATGAAAGAGACGATAGTCGTTTTTTCTTCTAAAACGTGTAATAATTAAAAGTGAACATAATCCACTATGAAACATATCGTGAGAATTAAAGGAGAATAGAAGATCATACGTTTATCGGTATTTATTAAGAAAATAGCCTCCCATTGAATCGCTACAAAATGCGCGCGCGCGAAAAGAATAAAGGAAAGAAAGAGAAAGAATGTAACATTTTTTTTTGCTTTTTAAAAAAAAAAGTAAAAAATATGAAATATAATGATCGTAATGGGGAAAAAGAAAAAATAAAACACACAAACCCGCTTTTCGATGACTCGGTAGCTCTTATGCTTTGCAAACGTAGTCTATTCGCTAAGTCTTGTAACTTGGTTACCTCCGTGGAAGATACCATCTTGAATTTGAAGCGTTAAAATTTAAACGAACGTATTCTACGAGAAGTACTCGTTGACTAAAAGGCCGGTAACAGATTCTCCAAGAGGTTACATGCTTGCGAATTGTAAATTCCCCCTACCTCTCCCCCTACCACTTGACTTCCTTGCCACTGATTACATTATACGCTTACACGAAACGATCGCAGAACATCCGGTTATCGAATCGTACGTACGTATCATTACAACAATTCGCGCGATTTACCTTCAACATGTGTATCGATTATTTTTAATTATTATTCCTTTTCTTTTTTTTTTTTTTTTTCCTTCGCGATATAACATAATCGTACGTAATCGCGCGCGCAACGATTTTATCAACAATTTTTACCGATCGATTCGATACTCAAAGAGAAATAAATAACGCTCGATCATCGCTTCGATCTATCGGAAAATTTTGATTCGAATTTTAAAAATTACATCGTAACGCGTTTCTTCTTTTTTAGATTTTAATTTCTAACCTCTTCGCCAACCGGTCGAGAACACAACGTCGCGATTACTTCGTTACCGTCGTTCTCTTCGTTTTGCCGTCATTTCAATTAGCAAAAAAGAAAAAAAGGAAAGAAAATAAAAATTATTCACATGATTCACATTTTTCGTCGAGTCGATTAAAAAAAAAAAAAGAAAAAAAATGTGAAACTCCATCGCTTACGTTGCGTACTTCGAATTACTTCCTGCATTTCAAATAACGTCGTTCGATCTTTAATTTAACTCGTTTTCGTCGTAATTTCATTCGAAGTATATAACACGCAGATCTTTTTCCATTTTCTAAACTATAAACCATGTATTATGTTTATATATTCCCATAGTATAACGACAAGTATACCACGAGCAACGTACTTGTGCTATATAACTATATATATGTGTTACATAACACACACACACACACACACACACACACACACACACACACACACACACACACACACACACACACACACACACACACACATGCATAGGTACACGTGGAAGTGCAATTTCATTGTTACAAAGCGTTTTTTTTTTTTTTTTTTTTTTTTTTTTTTATTTAAAAATCGAAAGGCATAATAAACTCGGACAAAAATAAAATTTCTTGATAAGAAAACTTCAAAACATCATCGGTCGGTAACGTTAATTGGAATAGTAATAATTTTTTTTTCGATAAATGACCCGTGATGTCACTGTTAAGGCTGACGGTAAAAAAGAAACACACGTGATCCGAAGGTTTCTTAACGCGCGACATTGAAAGGATTCAAGAGTACGCGTAATGAAAGGAAGAGAGAGGAAAAAAAAAGAACGTTACATACGTTCGAATAATGACGTAATAATCATGAATGTCGGAGAGAGAGAGAGAGAGAGAGAAAAAAAATAAATATAAATATTGCGAGGGCATAAAAAGGCTACTTTTTGATCAACGGAAAATGGTCGCGCGTTTTTACGTACGTTACGACAAATAATCAACGAGATTCGTCACTAAACGAATACAAAATTAAATACTTTTACATATTAAAGAAAGATTCGCAGAGAAGAAAAAAATTGTCCATCGTAAGATAAAATTTTCAATGATGTGATAAAAATGAAAGAAAAGGGGAAGAGAGAGATAGAGAGAGAAAAGATGATAATAATGCCGTTAATACGCGAAAGTTGTATGAAGAGATTCAATATTACGAGAAAATCAAATCGTTCGTAATCCCTTAACCAATATTAGAATTCATTTCTGATCGGACGATATCTGTTAATGTGGCAGTATAAATTCGCTTATCACGCATATCATCGTACGATTTCAAAGATGGACGCGCAAACAAAGTCTGTCTCTCTCTCTCTCTCTCCCTCTCTATCTCTATCTATCTATCTCTCTCTCTCTCTTAGTCTTATATTCCACCGCGATGTACTTTGTCATTCCCGACGTCCGCCACTTTTAATTTCAATTTCAATTCTTGTAAGAACCCTGAAGGTCGTTTCAAAAGCCGTTTTATACGTTACGAGAGAGGCGTAATTAGTTTTATAACGTTTTTACGACGGCATCCCCCCATTTACGCGCGAATTTATAAAATTATCCCATAGAACGTGAATCCTTAAGCGACGAAAGATATTTAAAAAAACGTTAAATATCAATCGTCGAGGTATCCTCGGCCGATAATTTCGACGTTATGAATTTTATACAAACGCGGGGATGAGCGGGGGGGGCGATGGGGGGCGGGCAGAGGGAGGGAAGGGTATTAACGAATATAATAAAAAAAAAAAAAAAAAGAAAAAGAAAAGTCTTACCCGGACTTGCTGGCTTGCGTGGCCTCGATCGAACGTATCCTCAACTTATTGGCAATGTCTTTTAGTTCTTGAATTATCTTAGACTCTGGTTTGTGATAGCTCGCCATTTTTTTCCAACCAATAATTAAATCCTTTTTTTTATATTGCTCGATGGAATGAGTTTATGACTTTATTTCGTTAATTAAATTCGGCGGGTGGAGGAGGCGACGAAAGACGAACGAGATCGGTTTAAAGGTGGAAGAAACTCGAGCGTGCAACAAGTAGAGACCGCGCGAGCACGAGGATTGTATGCACGGGTTAAAACCGATGAATAAAGAGAAAAGAATCCGAACTTCCAACTCAAATCGCGGCGTTCGTCGCGATGCATACGAACATTTTCATTTTGCATTTTGATTCGCCAACAGATGGCGCCACCTGCGCCCTAACTAAAAGAGACAGAGAGAGAGAGAGAGAGAGAGAGAGAGAGCGAGAGAGATAGATAGACGCATTAAGGTGACCTCAAGGCGAATTAACATGAACGTGTGTGTATCGAATGACCACGAACGGTTCATTATTTTTTTTTGTTTTTTTTTTTTGCATATATGTATATGTATATGTATATATAATATATATGATTTATCGAGGAAGCTTATCGAGAATGGAAATAAATTAAAGAACGCCCGTATTATTACTTTTTTTTTTCTTTTTCATTTTCTTTTTCCTTTTCGTCCACAGATCGCACATGTTGACGTTTCCTTCGTAAACTCGTATGTTATATTTTAAAAATACGAAACCACGTGTTGCATTGGTTTTCTCATATTGCGAACGTCTATTTTCTGTCTACGTTTTACCTATTCTTCTTCTTCTTCTTACTTTTTTTTTTTTTCGACTCTTCAATCGTCGAATACGCAGACGAGAGAAAAATTATTAAAGACGGATAAAAAGAAGATGAGATTACAAAAAAAAAGAGAAAAAAAAGGACGATAGAATAAAAGATACGCCGTTACGATAAGCAACGTTATTTCGTAAGAATTCGATCAGACGATGACGACCTTACATGATTTGCGAGAGGAAAAGTTTTTTTAGATTTCATTCGGGGGTAGGGTAGGGTAGGGTAGGGTACAGAGAGAGAGAGAGAGAGAGAGAGAGAGAGAGAGAGAGAGAGAAAGAGAGAGAGAGAGAGGGGGGGATAATATACCGTCTCGTTGAGTTATAAAATAATATCGATGAATATGGGTGAGCGGCAAGTTTTACGGTGTAAAATCCGAGGGCTGAAATGGTATTCCCGAAGGGTAAAGAAATTTTCGTTCGACAAACCTAAGCGGACGGACGCGCGTTCCAGCGCGTTCTGCGCCTGTCAAGCAAGCAGTCGCCAGCAGTCGGCAGCAGTCACCACGAATGGTTGACCCGTGCAGTTGACTCCGCTGGTTGACCGATTCGCGTGCGGTGTATTAACTCGCGCTTATTCTCTTACGCCGTTCTCTACAACGTTTGTTCTTACCTTCGTTTTTCTTTTTTTTTTGTTTTTTCTCTCTCTCTCTCTCTCTCTTTCTCTCTCTCTCTCTCTCTCTCTCTCTCTTCATCTCTCTTTCTCTTTCTCTTTCTCTCTGTACGTACGTACATACATACGTACGTTCTTTCGTCAGGTCGATCGCGTAAAGGAAGGTTTATTTATCTCTTGTACTGTAATGAGGTGATGATAAGTAATCGTGAATGGGCGGTTAGGCTTCGCATCGGCCAGGTGAGAGACAACGGACAGGTGGATGGATTGAGGAAAATCGCCAGTACGAAATACAATCTAGGGTAAGGGAGTAGCAACCTCTTGGGGCCAGGGCCAGTCACGTGACCCCTTATGTTTACTAAAATGGTGAACGTTCGCCGTTCGGAGCGTACAACGTTGTTTTATCGAGCTTCCCTCTCGTACGACGATGAGAACGACCGTTTATACGCGGGTATTCGAGTGATACCTTTCCGTTTTCACGTCCATCCTCGCGTCTGCCATTAAAATTAAACCGTCGACCGTATCGACATATCTTTGTTACCTTCTGCGCGCCCGGGGGGTTTCTTTTTTCTTCTTTTTTTTTTCTTTTCTTTTTTTTTTCTCTCTCTCTCTCTCTCTCTCTCTCTGCGCCTTTTAAGCGAACGGGGAGTCGTGAGCGAAAGTTTGAAAGTGTACGAGAGACAAAACTCATTGATTTCCGTGTATCGTAGGAATAACCTGTCCTGTTCCTATCCTGAAAATGGTATCAATTGTTAATGGCGATGACGACGTTCTTCTACACGGTAAAAATGACTGTCTTATTTATTTTCCCCCATTGACAATGCTTTCACTTTCGACCGTGTGCATTGACATTATCCCTTTTTATTCATATTTTTTTCATTGTCCCAAAGCAATATTATATAATGCTTAAACGGGAGAAATGTATAACTCAATTGCGCCCGTTATCGATTTTCTTCATATCCATTTTATTATTCCCTTATATGTATATATATGCATGTACACGTCTGCGCATTGAAAGAGATGATTTATTTTACGTTGTCTTCTATAGGTGATGACTGAAATTTTAAAGGGCCTAACTCTGTTCGCCGATAATAATGTTTAATGTGACGTGCGATAGGTAAGCCTCGTTTTTTTTTGTGACCTAGTTTCTCTAAGACAGGCGAAAGAAATTACGTCGCCTTTTTTTTTTTTTAATTAATTCACAGTTTCCTCTACAGATGATCTCTGATATAGGTTAGTGCAAATGGAAATTACATTAAAGGACGTCTAAATGACACAAAGTGTCTTAGCATAGCGCTGTGTGCTACGGCCAAGCATCTCTAAAGATGGCCTCGTATCAAGTTGACTATCAGTGGTTAGTTTTAATTTGGTACAAGTAGATAAAGCTTGAAAACTTTATTTTCTTGATTCGTAATTTTCGATAATATATTTTTTAGGGCTTACTCTATAATGGATTCATCCAGGATATCCACTTTCCTAATTTCAATTCTACTGATAGTCTACGGCAGTTTCCGATCCTTAAATATGGAACAGGAAGCAAGGGAAAGGGAAAGAGAAAGGGAACGTAATGGAATATCAAGTAATAGTGGTACTGCAAACACAGGTTGTATTAACGGAGGAAGAATCCAGACCTTAGATACAATGCATGCTCTCTGTCTACCTCTTGGTGCTTCCATTTCTCTACTCGTCATGTTTTTCTTTTTCGATAGCATGCAAATGCTCTTAGCAATATGTACAGCCAGTAAGTTTATCAATAGATATCTCAAAAGAAGTTTATTACAAGTCGATGGAGGGATAATGCAAAAAATATACTATTTATATTTACAGTCATAGCTACAGTTGCTTTGGCATTCCTTCTACTACCCATGTGTCAATATATAATTAGACCCTGCACGGACGGAAACAAAATATCCTTTGGCATTTGTGGAAGATTTACAGGAGCAGAATTACTTTCATTTTCACTCAGTGTGAGCATAGTATGCATATGGGTACTGACAGGACATTGGTTACTCATGGATGCAATGGGCATGGGCCTTTGTGTAGCCTTCATTGCGTTTGTTCGATTACCAAGTTTAAAAGTATCTACTTTGCTATTAACTGGACTTTTGATTTATGACGTTTTCTGGGTCTTCTTTTCATCTTATATATTTAGTACAAACGTAATGGTTAAGGTGAGTCATATATTATTATTTTATCTTAATAATCGAATTTGCATGATTTTTACATAGTCGAGGAGAAGTAAAGATTTTTCTGTCAAATAGTATAAAACTTTCCAAATGTCTTTCAAAGGGATATAATTTTAGATATTACTTTTCATAGGTAGCAACTAGACCTGCTGATAATCCAGTAAGTCTTGTCGCCAAAAGATTGCACTTAGGTGGTGTAGCTAGGGAGGCTCCGAAACTTCCTCTACCAGGAAAGCTGATGTTTCCTTCGATGCATCAAGCAGGACACTTTTCAATGCTAGGTCTTGGCGATATCGTTATGCCAGGTCTTTTACTCTGCTTTGTGTTGAGATATGATGCATACAAAAAGAATCAGCTCTTGCCTGGTGGTTGCGAAACAGGAGTTCCACCACCGCGACACTTCAACCGTATTAGTTATTTTCATTGCTCCTTAATTGGCTATTTTCTTGGTTTACTCACTGCTACTGTAAGCTCTGAGGTGTTCAAAGCTGCACAGCCTGCCTTATTGTATCTTGTGCCCTTTACCCTTCTGCCACTACTGACAATGGCTTATTTAAAGGTACATTTCAAGCACATAATTTTTTTCAACGTTTTATCGCAAAATATAAGTTCGCATATTATACATACATATATATATATACACATTTACACACACACATACACACACACACACATATATATATATATATACGTATATATACTTCAGAGGTCAATCATAATGTTTTAGGGGGATTTGCGTCGGATGTGGAGTGAACCATTCATATCTCAACAACCTTCTGTATATATGGAAGTTTGACAAGAGCCATAACTCTTGAGAAATTAAAACACAAGATTCATTGTCATTTAAAATTTTTAGTTCTGGTCTTTGTCAGTATCACTTTAAGTAAGTAAGATTTTCCATACATGACACATTCACAATTTTTTAATATCATTGATTCATAAAAAAAAAAAAAAAAAAAAAAAGAAAAGCTAATACATGTTCGAATATTAACCAGGACATTACATAGTGCACCTAAGAATTTCTCTTATAGAATTAATTTTCATGAACAAAGTAACGTTAAGAGTGGAGTACCGTTTATGCACAAGTTGTCATTTTTTCTCTTCTTTTCTTTCTTTTTTTTTTTTTTATACATATTTTTTTATACATTAAAATAAGAAAGAAATAATTCTTCTTCTTCTTCTTTTTTTTTCTTTTTTTAACGTATTTCCGAAATACCAACCAATACTCGTATTTTGTCAGCATTCTTTAACATATATCTTAAAATGTTGGTGTCAAGTATGAGTAGAGTATGTGTGGTAGATAATTGAGAGTAAACAATAAGTATTCTAAAACTTATTAGATACGCTAAACTATATAAATATTATTATTTGGATGAACAAATTCTACTTGCTTTCTGCTGTTTCAATTTTATTATTATTATTATTATTATTATTACTATTATTATTATTATTATTATCATCATTATTATTATTATTACTATTACTATTATTATTATTATTTCTTTTCTATTTTTACGAGAATGTATGTGCAAATTGAAAACATTGAAGTAGTTGATCTGGATATAAATGAAAAATACTTAATAGTCACTCCACTCTATATTGATGCTTCGGCAGCAAAAGATTGCATAAAATATTTTTTATTTATTATTATTTACGGAGCATCGGATGATTTGTACGTAATACCGAATTCTAATTAAACTAATATACATTCGTTTGAAAATTTTAACTCGAAATTCAGTGAATATGTATGAGTAGGTTGTGACTTTCTTTGAAATTAGGTTAGTATAGGAAAAAGCAATGTTTATGTAAATATATCATTTTCATAATTTAAAAAAAAAAACTCAGAGTTCCAGTTCGCTTTGGCATTGTGAATAAGCTTAACTTTATAGAATTTTCTTATTTGTTCGGTGAACAATAAAATTGAAAATATTATTGAATTGCAATATAATCAGTGTGAAAATAACATGATTAAAAACGAACTGTATATTTGGGTTTTTATTCCGAAAAAGTATACCCAATTTTAAAGAAAAAAAAGAAATTAATTCTTTGAATAGCTTCCTAAGCACTTGCTATGGATAGGATACTTGAAAGACTTTATATGTTTATTTAAAGACAAGACTGAAAATAATGTGTATAAAAATCAATTTATCGAGAGATTTTTCAAGAACAAATTTTCTTTAACTTTTGCCTGCATCAATTTCATAACATAGTAAGTTGACATAGTATAATACTACATAATATTACATTAATGCAGTATAATACAATATAGTATAAAATAGTATAATATAATACACGGTATGCTATGACACATTATAATAAACAGATCAAATTATTCGCGATTTCATACAGATTAAATAATCAGTGTTTATCAATTGAACTTACATTACGCAAAACAAATGTATATGACATAACGACTCATCTTATATTTCTTTAAAGCATATATATATATATATATATATATATATATATATATATTTATATATATTATGTTATTACATTGTAACAAATGTTGAGAGAGAAAGGTTTATTTGTATATCATGATTCTAGAGTATAATTTTACGTTCTCAAAGTAAGCATACTTTTGCCAAGATTGTTAAGATGCGTTTAGATCAATCGCCCTAATATACATGGTAATCGTGCAGGTCTGCAAAAACAGTTGCGAACGTTGCAAACCCTTTTAACGTAGGTTATTATTCGCGCACTTGCGTACGATATATCTGCAATATTGATAATTATATCGAGCGGTTCGGCACGCTTTCTTCTGAGCGCACCTTCATATTTTTTAACAGTACTTCCTTACGTTCGTAAAAAGTAACAGTGGCAGTAAGTGATAAATTATTTTGTACAGTAGTAGCAACATAAACCAAAAAGTATTTGATTTTCTTCCACATATGCTGATTTACATATGTGGTTTTAAAGTAAAAAGGAGAAAATAGAGAAAAAGGAAAAAAAAAGAAAAATGAAAAAAAAAAAAAATACGAAAAATACAATGCGCGTTATTTGTTATTGTGCAAACGAAATAATTAGAACAGGAAAAAAAAAAAATAAGAAAAATAAAAAAACGTTTCAAATAGCATTGTGCAAATAAAAGCATTGGAAAATATGTCAAGATTTGTCGTGAAGATTTAACTTCAGTATCATACTGAATATGTACGTATTAGAATTAAATTACTCCCATTCTCAATCTGCTTCTTTGATGGTGTTCTTAGCGATAGATCCAAAGTGTCTAGTTGTGAAAATATTTTAAATTAAATACACTTTTTGGTATATAAATTATTTAATTTTTGCGTAATACTATCCGATACTTCCCATTTTTCTGTTTATCTACCTGCCCATAGCACAAACAAGTTTTCCTTTTATCATAATACATCATCATACGTTATCGAAGTACATTGTCCTCAGTCGGATTGCGTTCTCGATAGATAATAATTTATTTCCCCTCTACGAGTATTTATCGAACTTGATTTTTTGATATTGTATATCGATGATACTTATGTGTAATACGATAAAAAAAAAAAAAGAAGAAAAAGAAATGGAAAAAAAAATATAAGAAAAAATATCTATACATATATATATGTATGTGATAAGTTTTAGATTAATCGTTCAGTTGTATATATAATTAATCTAAGAATATTTAAATTTACATCACAAATATCTTCCCCATTCTCGAAAGTAAGATCTTATCTCTGAAGATATGTATTGGAACATATTTTTAGATTAAATTAAGTACCATTTAAAATATATCGAGCTATCAGATATACATATATACATAAACACACACACACACACACACACACATATATATATATTAATGAAAACGTTTCCTGCAATTATAGATAGAAATCTCATGAAATTTCTTTCTCGAGAATATGCATTTATATAACAGTATTTATATTTCATTGTTCTCATCCTGATATTAATTTCATTCATAAATATGTTATTTCGTATAAAAGAGGAAGTAAGAGAAATCTATAATATTATAAATTAATACGATTAGATCACAACTTAGTTTACTATAAACGTTAATGAAAAATGCGTTATGTGTAGTCGGTCATTTAAATTATATATGTAACGAACCTCAGTTTCGTAAAAGACAGCGATGTAATTATTATTTACTATGGAACTTCGTGCAAAGTCTGAAATTTTATCGACAAGAAATACTGTTCGTTATGTAAATTTAAAAAGAAAAAGAACATATATATATATATATATACACATATATGAAACAAAGGCGCAAAATGATCCTTCGATCTTTTTAATCCAAAGGACAAACAAAAAATTAAAAAAAGAATGTGTATACGTACGATAGGCAAAGAAAAAACAAATATCATGTTTAATGAAAAAATTGAATCACGCATTAGGAATTAAATACCGTAAGATAATAATTAAAATGTCAAACCAAAAGAAAAAGAAAAAAAAAATAAAAGAAAAGAAGAAGAAGAAGAAGAAGAAGAAGAAGAGAAAAAAAACACAAACAAAGAAGAAAGGAAAGGAAACAAATGATCGCGCCTATTTGTCCCGTTGCAAATTTTAATTCCGACGTGTGTACATCGATGTACGTTTTTATATTATAAAGATAGATAGCCATTTTCGTTTGTGGCTGTGTTTAATAAGTAATTTATTAAATGTTTATTAATGTTTATTAAACGGACTAATACGTGTATTTTCTTCACCACTACTATGCTTAGAAATGATCGTTCTCGTAGATGATATTATTAGTATCCAATAGGAACATGTTGTAACTTATTATTCTATCGAAAACTTGTATATATATATATATATATATATACACATATATTTCCTCTGTCTCTTTGTGCGTATGTGTATTTGTGTGTATGCGTCTGAGTAAATATTTCGAAAAAAGTTTCGTTGTTTCAACAAAATTTAATGAACATGCCATTTACATTCGTCATACCGTAGTATGATTAATCGTTGCATTATCCAAATTTCTCTTTATACTCTCTAATTCTTTGATATCCGATATCGACGTTTCACACTTATAAACAACGAGAGAATGATAAAAGTGTACGGCAAAGGCTACGAATACAATAAGTACTGGTATTACTATAATTGTACTGGCAGTAGCAGCGGTGAAGGAATAATCCCAAAATTTTACCCAACATAGTATCGCTACTTCGACCAAAAATAAAAATAATCCTAAGACCGTAGAAAATGCCCAGGCCAATTCTATGAAGCCGCGCATTCTTTCGTGTGGTGATTCTGTAATGAGACGCGATATTTGTAATTTACTTATAGCCTCGACGTTCGGCAAAAGATATGTGCTTATCATTAAAGCGAAGATGTGCACCGATACTAATACCGTCGTGCAAACCGCAAACATAACAAACAGCCATTCCGGTACCGCAGTTGGATCATTTATTTGTAGTTCTACCATTGCGACCTGAAGCAAAAAAAAAAAAATATATATATATATATATATAAATATACAAATTTAGTACGATCAAGGTAAAACGACTAAGGAGGACGCGAGATATCTTTTTATGACATTTCACAGTGTCTTTGGACTTTTTATCAATCTACGGTTTCTTAAATTTATAATTTCTTTTTACGATGTATGCGATACGATTACGGCGCTCGAGCGTCAATCTTTCTTTACGGTGTCCCGGTATGTAGAAGAGGTTTAATAGCACGGCGCTATCTTTTCTGTTTTCTTTTCTTCTCTCTCTCTTTTTTTTTTTTTCTTTTTTTTTCTTTTTTTCCTTTCAATTAGTCGATCGGAGAACGACGAAGAATTTTCAACGTGGAATAATTCTAGCGCAAAAAAAATATATAGAAGAAAGCTGTGTTTGTCTTGCATAATCAGAGATCAAGCTTGAAGATCATACACGGAATTGTCGTTGATGTTGATTTAATGATTTTCAGGAAACGTTGTGTAATAGCAGGTAGAGTTCGTTCGTGGTAAAACTTTTCAACGATTCCTATTTTCAATGATATAAGGTAAACGAATCGAAAATCTATCATTGCGAGATATTCACTGTGAGATCATCGTAAAGATGACAAATGGGAATGTTATGAAAGGACAGGCATATATCGCGGATGTTAAGCGATATCCGTGTAAGATGCAAGCTCACCATTGCGAAACCGCTTAAAAGTTCGGACGTCGTCGCGGTTGCCTTTAGTTTAGCTCTGCTCATGTGCAATCTCCTCCAGGAGAGGCTTTGCGGTCCGTCATGTTCATTGATCGAGGTTGATGTAACGAGGGGCACGTTCGTTTGAGAATTATTTTGGGGTCCGTTGCAAGCGCAACAACACGCGTTGCACGGTTGCACATTACCTCCGGGCTGTGTCCCGATGTAATTGTTCGAATTCGACGGTAGATAAATATGCGAGGGTGGATTATTTAAAACGTTCGAACGCATGTCCAACGTGACATACTTGCTGGCTCGGTTCTTAGCCGACAATATCAATTCGCTTTGCGCCGAGGACAGTGTGTTATTCTTCGTATTGTACGCGGAAAAATTAGATTCGCTTATCTGATACTGATTGTGCTTTGGCAAATGCAACGCAGAAGTCGAACGTTGTTGTTGCTGCAATCCACCGTAATAGGATTTATGCGATAGACCGTAAGATTGTCTCCAATTCGATTGAGTGATATCACTTTGGGTCGATTTATTCGATTTACCACCGATTACGAGTTCGTCCGCGCAACTTTTCGCGCGCTTCCTACCGTCTTCGAAATTAACGAGGCTCGCGCTGCTTCTAGACTTTATCGATTCGATCGATCCAGAATTATCCCGCGACATTACGCTATTTCCCTTTAACTTTGTACTCTCGCACATCGTTCATTCATTTCTTTACGCTATCGTTCTCACCGGAAGATGTCAATTCGTGCCACTGAATTCGGCGCGATCCAGACGCGAACTGAGAGGATCTTTACGACTACCTCGCGATCCGACGACTACTACTAACAGACAGATCGCTGAAGTGCATACTACGTCACGATGTACCTCTGAATCATAACAATAGTATTAATCGTTTTCAAGCTATATGTCGATCGCATAATAACCGAGTACTCCGATCCTCCTCCTTCTCCTTCTCCTCCTACTCTTCCTTCTTCGCTCTCCTCCGTTCTTATCCTTTTATCCTCGGAAATAGATAAAAAAAAAAAAAAAAATAGCGATAGACTACTCTCGTCCCGAATCCGATGAATTCTACGAGAACGTAAGTGTACATAAGGAAATCCATCGGCGTTAAAATCTTTCGCGTCACTTTTTTAATATGATTCACTCGAATAGAGATAGAAAGAGGGAGGGAGAGAGAAAGAGAAAATAACGAAGGCTGTTTATATTCCAAACGAACGTTTCTACCTACCCCGAAGTAAATAGCACGTGTTGATAAATACATGCCCGAAGAATATAACGCTTTATTATTTATGAAAGGAGAATTGCCTTGTCCGTAATTTATGTTACGAACGTTCGTACGTAATCGGTCAATTTCGTACGATGGAAGAATACATCGTTTCTTAACGTCCATCATAAAGATAATAAAAACATGGACGATTTTCGAATGAGTCCAAAATTTTCCATTGTTAGAAAAGACTACTTGCATAAGCGCGCATATATATATATATATATATATATATATTTTTTTTTTCTTTTTCCCCTCCCCAAAAGGAATTTTCGATGGAAATTCGAACTATGCAAATGTGTACGTAAATGTAAATGCCAAAGGAAAGGTCTCGGATTTCCATATAACTCGCGTTCGTTGACCTTTAATAAAGCTTGCCGTGTGCAAACAGGTCTTTCCAGGTTAATTACAGGCCTGTAATTATTTTGTAATGCCTCAAAATTCCATTTCCATGTCGTACCTTTCGAGCCAACAAAATTTATACTCTCCTATCGACCGGCCAAAAAAGAATTTCGATTGACATCCACGATTGGAACGAGAATTAGCGTGCGATCGAAGTCAAAATAAGAAAAATAAGGAAAAAAAAAGAAAAAAAAAAATATATAAATATCATTCATCGATCGAATCGCACGAGAACGTAATAGCTTTTGGTTGAACTTACGGTTCACAATTTATTTGTCCTTGTGAAATTTGTTAAACGTAATATTTGATTATTTGCTCGAATGCATTTTAGCACTTTCGAAATAGAAGCTTACTGCGCGTATGCATAACGTCATCGAGTCATGCAACACGATACACGAGGAGTCATTAATAATCGTTATACGTAAAATAATTAATGATGATTAATGATATATATATATATATATATATTATATAAAAAGAAAATATTTACGTAGAAAACGGAAGAAAACGAAACTTTATTCCTCGGATTAATATGTTATTTGAGTTCGCTGTTTATTGGCGGGAATTTTTGTATTTGTGATCGAGAAAATATTTGTAAATTTAGGTTGGCAACACTGATCGGTGTAATACGAGTCGAACGCGTTGTACGTACATACACACACACACACGTTACGTTTCTACATATCATATATATATATATATATATATATCGCTGCGCGTACATATCATACATATATGTATGTCACAAAGTAACCCAATAATCGTCAAATTTATTTGTTCCCCGAAAGTTTCGCGAAAAGTTTTTACATTAACTGCGCGCATGCAAAGCGTTAAAGTAAATGAACGCGTCCATATTAAAAAAGTATTTATTTAGAAGACGACATCGTAGAAGAGAGAAGAACGAAAAACAAATCTCTATTAGTAGGACGATCTTTCGAGAAAAGTGAAATTTATGTGTATATAGCGATGCAAGCGAAGGTTATACTCGGACAATAACAGTGGAGGGGAGACGAACGTTTAAGCGTCTTTCTATAAGTTTCCCCGCAATTATATTTTCCTTTAACGTTTAAAAAACCAATTCGTACGATTTGATATTGTCGTGACTTTTCTTGCAAAAGAACTCGTGAAGGTTAGCGTCACTGGGGAACTAAGTGGAAGATAAACTCGTGATTTCTTATCGTTCTTCTTTATAATTTTTAACCTTCCAGATTATTTTTCAATAATAATCTTGATACAAGCTCTCATTTCGTATAAACGTCACCGTTATAAAATTAAAAATTGGAATATAAGAGTTAAATTTTGTTCACTTTGTCGTTCCAAATGACAGTAAGTAACCTTATCGTATTTAAGGAACCCTTTAGAATAACAAATTTGTTACATCGTTCGCAAATTATAGATAAATATATCGTATTTCGAATTTATCTCGTTATAAATTAATGAACATTTGTAAGTTACGAATGAATGTTTCTGTTTTTTTTTTTTCTTTTTCCCTCTATATATATAATAGAATGCAATGGGAGGTACGCATCTACATACTCCGCCATCGATATTTCAACACATGATAATACAACAGGGTACTTCACAGCAAGTCGGTTCTTGGACGCAAATGCCTCAAGTATTACCTTTGTCCATACCTTGGAGCGTACCATCGGTACAACAATCTGAATTGATTAGATTTACAGGCGAACAAAATGTTACGTCTAACCTTCATCAGAAAAGAAAATTGGAGACTCCGGATTTACTTGACATGTAAATTTGCGTTTTTGGTACCTCGTGTTCTTATTCGAATAAAGGATCTTTCGTAAGCTTACGATAATGCGATTAATTTGTTGTTCCAACAGCCGGAAGACAAAGCAATTAATAACCGAAGAAAAAATGGCCGCGCACTTTCAAGATTTACATATCAGTTCAACTTACCATTCGCAAGAACCTGTACCATCTACGTCAACAGCAAATACTCCATTAGAAAAATCCAATGTGGGGATGGATATGGAAACTGGTAATGTGGTAGATCCTGACAATTTAAAGAGTCCAAGATTAATTCTATCAGAAGAATTGAAACGAATACAGCAGGAATCCATTCTTCCATCGACGCTTTTGTCCAAATTGTAAATTTACTATAATATATTTAATATGAGATAATCATGTATTATCATTGATATATGAATGTATAGATAATTAGAATAGTCGTAATTATTATTTTTTAGGGAGAGGCCTTCCATGGCGTTAGTTCTTTGGGAACCACCTAGTAAACACCTTCGTATTTTACCTACAAGAGATACTCCAACGCCGGTTCCAAGTGCATCGGATGACAATAATAATAACAATAACAACAATAATAGCGATGCTATACCCGATTTAAATCAAACAAGCTCATTTGAACCGATGGAATTATGAAAAACGTATTGAGATGTTTCTTACTTTTGAAAAGACCGATGCATTCGAGCATATTTTTAGCTCTGTAAAAAATTTTTAATTAAGGTACATTGTTGAACTCGACTATGCGCAACTAATTGCTCCTGTTTAAATATACAAAAGAGTGTATGTTTATACAATAAGATAGTTTGAGTTTCAACTACATCGTTGATTACTTATTGTGATAAAATTAGTGATGCAGTTACATGACTAGCATTATTTTTTTTATCTTTGTCTCTCTCTCTCTCTCTCTCTCTCTCGTTCTTTCTTATTATCTCATTTTCTACACACATTTTATAATTACATATATACACGCAAATATTATGGTTAACAGTTCATATTTCGTTTAAAAATTTTGCATAAATTTGTGAAATGGAAAAAATCAAATTATATATATGGTACAGTCTATTTCATATCAGCGAACATAGTAAACATATTTCTTAACACATAGTTCCTTTGAAAATAATTACCATTTGTTTGTTCCTTGCTTATTAATTAATTTCCATGCTTACAATTACATAAGATATAATAAAACCGAGTCGAATATAAGACAAATTACGCGATAGAATTTCACGTTAGTCATTCATACATTATAGATATTCAGCTCTATCATATTTTGATTTTTTCTCTTAATTTCATTATATCTATCATATTATATAATCTTTTAATAGTATCCCTATGTGCAAATATTAGTGATAAAATAAATAAGTCGAAAAAAAAGTGTGATATTTTGACTCAAATTTGTTGACTCAATTTGCCATACAGGATAAATAAAAAATTGTGTGTGTGTGTATGTGTCTGTGTGTCTGTGTGAGTATGTGTGTAAATATATATATATATATATATAATACGTAATATTAGTTATATAATATAATAAATATATTATATAATAAAATTATAAGAGGAAGTAAAATAATGTAATAGAATAAAAAGACTATAAAAAATAATTTGCATTCGCAAGCGAAATAATTTGCACGCAATCGATCGTCACTCATAAAAATAAACTAATGTTTAAACAAAAGTACATTTGTTTAAACATTATGAAGACGGAAACAAGCGTGAGATTCGAAATTATTTTAATATTAAATTCGCGATACTTAAAAATTTTACCTCGCGGTAGTTGACCTTGCATGACATAAACGTAAACGGATCTTTTCTTAACTTTGACAATAACCGAGTCATTCTACTCTTGCACTCCGTCGCGCAAACATCGAAACACTCTCTTTCTAATCGCGAGTACTTATAAATTAATACTTTCGATAATTTATAAATTATTTAAACAATCTATAATGTTAACGGTGTACAATATACTAATATTTAAACAATAGTACATTTGTTTAAACATTAAAAATACTGGAACGCGCGAAAAACTTAAAATAAATCCGATTAAATATTTCGATACTTAAAATTTTATGGGCAGGAGGGGTAATGGCCTTGCATGATATAAACATAAACGGTTTTTCATTTACTTTGACAATAACCGAGTCAGTCTTAGCTTATACTTCGACGCGTACACATCGATACTCTCTAAATCTCAACGCGAGAATTTAAAAATTAGTAGCTTTCGATAATTTATTAATTATTTAAACATTCACTATTGTACACGGGTATAATATAATAATATTTAAACAATAGTACATTCGTTTAAACATTAAAAATACTGGAACGCGCGAAAAACTTAAAATAAATTCAATTAAATATTTCGATACTATAAAATTTTTTCGGGAGAGTAATCGGCTTTGCACATCCAAAACATAAACGTTTCTTTTCTTAACTTTAACAATAACCGAGTCAGTTTCACTTTGTACTCCGACCAGTAAACATCTCGACTTTCTAAATCTAAACGCGAGAACTTAAAAATTAATACTTTCGGTTATCGAATAATTATTTAAACAATCACTATTGTACACGGGTATAATATAATAATATTTAAACAATAGTACATTCGTTTAAGCATTGAAAATACTGGAACGCGTGAAAAACTTAAAATAAATCCGATTAAATATTTCGATACTATAAAATTTTTTCGGGAGAGTAATCGGCTTTGCACATCCAAAACATAAACGTTTCTTTTCTTAACTTTAACAATAACCGAGTCAGTCTTAGCTTATACTTCGACGCGTACACATCGATACTCTCTAAATCTCAACGCGAGAACTTAAAAATTAGTAGCTTTCGATAATTTATTAATTATTTAAACATTCACTATTGTACACTGGTATAATATAATAATATTTAAACAATAGTACATTCGTTTAAACATTAAAAATACTGGAACTCGCGAAAAAATTAAAATAAATTCGATTAAATATTTCAATACTTTAAAATTTTAGTCTGGGGGAAATGGCCTTGTGTGATATAAACATAAACGGTTTTTCATTAACTTTAACAATAACCGAGTCAGTCTTAGCTTGTACTTCGATGCGTACACATCGATACTCTCTAAATCTAAACGCGAAAACTTAAAAATTAATACTTTCGGTAATTTAATAATTATTTAAACAATCACTATTATACACGGGTCTAATATAATAATATTTAAACAATAGTACATTCGTTTAAACATTAAAAATACTGGAACTCGCGAAAAACTTAAAATAAATTCAATTAAATATTTCGATACTATAAAATTTTTTCGGGAGAGTAATCGGCTTTGCACATCCAAAACATAAACGTTTCTTTTCTTAACTTTAACAATAACCGAGTCAGTTTCACTTTGTACTCCGACCAGTAAACATCTCGACTTTCTAAATCTAAACGCGAGAACTTAAAAATTAATACTTTCGGTTATCGAATAATTATTTAAACAATCACTATTGTACACGGGTATAATATAATAATATTTAAACAATAGTACATTCGTTTAAGCATTGAAAATACTGGAACGCGTGAAAAACTTAAAATAAATCCGATTAAATATTTCGATACTATAAAATTTTTTCGGGAGAGTAATCGGCTTTGCACATCCAAAACATAAACGTTTCTTTTCTTAACTTTAACAATAACCGAGTCAGTCTTAGCTTATACTTCGACGCGTACACATCGATACTCTCTAAATCTAAACGCGAGGACTTAAAAATTAATATTTTCGGTAATTTAATAATTATTTAAACAATCACTATTATACACGGGTATAATATAATAATATTTAAACAATAGTACATTCGTTTAAACATTAAAAATACTGGAACTCGCGAAAAACTAAAAACAATTTCGTTTTAAATATTTCGATACTATAAAATTTTTTCGGGAGTGTAATTGGCCTTGCACATAATAAACATAAATATGAAGAGAAACGGCTACTGGATCAGTCTTCCATTGGATTCGGACGAGCGATCATCGAAGTTCTCTCAGGATGTCTTTCTTGCACGCATCAACGAAGAGTTAAAGTAAGTATATTTCTATATCATAGTTATCTTGAATAATTTATAAAATTTCTCATTATAACAGTGATACTAATTAGATCGTTTATATTTTTCTGTTACAGAACTTCTCATTGCAATTCGCGCGCGTAACAATGAATTAATCGAATTTTTGTATCGTTTTGTACGTTCGCGTTTCGGGATTTAAAAGACAATTGTTTTTGCATCGACTGCGTGCAATGCAGTCGTTAGAGTCAGTGTTTGTTCGCAAAGTTCATTACTTTTTTAACGTTCGCATAGACCGTATATATAAATAAGACAATGGAGTTTCGCGAAATAGAGTCAGTGACCGTCCGTTTAAAGAATAACTATCGCGTAATAGAGTCAGTGCATCAACGAAGAGGATCGTCTCGACCAACTTCGATGTCGACCTACCTCACGTTCAACCACCTACGAATCGTCCACCCTCAATGTCGACCTAATTCGCGGACGAGTGTTTTGGAGCCATCGCAGAACTTCATAAGTAGTGAGTGAATTTTTAAAGTCCCTCCGATCGCTCAATCATGCCGAGAACGAATGGTTCGAATCGGCACGAGCGATACGGTTGTAATTAATCAATAGTGAAAGAGGATTTTGAGTAACCACGAATAAATCTCTTCGGAGATATATTCGTGAATGTTTTATTTTTATTTTTTGGTTCGATTCATCGTCGATTTTTAAGCGAGAATACTTTTTTTTGGACTTTGACAATAACCGAATCAGTTTTTAACTTTGCGCTTGCGATCTCGACTCTTCAAATGTAGACGCGAGGACTTAAATATTAACAACTTCTGTAATTTAATAATTATTTAAATAATCATTAATGTACACGGGTACGATTAATTAATAATTAAACAATAGTACATTCGTTTAAACATTATAAAGGCGGAAACGAGCGTGAGACTTAGAATTGTTTCAATATAAAATTTGCGATACTTCAAAATTTTCAATGCGGGATAGTTGGCCTTGTGTGACATAAACATAAACGATCCTTTTCTTAAATTTAACAATACATACTTTGACAATACATTTAAACGCGCGGTAGTTGGCCTTGAGTGATATAAACATACACAGTCCTTTACTTAACTTTGACAATAACCGAGTCAATCTTCTCTCGTACTCCGTCGCGTGCACATCGAAACACTTTAAATCTAAACGCGAAAACTTAAAAATTAATACTTTCGGTAATTTAATAATTATTTAAACAATCACTATTGTACACGGGTATAATATAATAATATTTAAACAATAGTACATTCGTTTAAACATTAAAAATACTGGAACGCGCGAAAAACTTAAAATAAATCCGATTAAATATTTCGATACTATAAAATTTTTTCGGGAGAGTAATCGGCTTTGCACATCCAAAACATAAACGTTTCTTTTCTTAACTTTGACAATAACCGAGTCAGTTTCACTTTGTACTCCGATCACTAAACATCGAGCCTCTCTAAATCTCAACGCGAGAACTTAAAAATTAGTAGCTTTCGATAATTTATTAATTATTTAAACATTCACTATTGTACACTGGTATAATATAATAATATTTAAACAATAGTACATTCGTTTAAACATTAAAAATACTGGAACTCGCGAAAAAATTAAAATAAATTCGATTAAATATTTCAATACTTTAAAATTTTAGTCTGGGGGAAATGGCCTTGTGTGATATAAACATAAACGGTTTTTCATTAACTTTAACAATAACCGAGTCAGTCTTAGCTTGTACTTCGATGCGTACACATCGATACTCTCTAAATCTAAACGCGAAAACTTAAAAATTAATACTTTCGGTAATTTAATAATTATTTAAACAATCACTATTATACACGGGTCTAATATAATAATATTTAAACAATAGTACATTCGTTTAAACATTAAAAATACTGGAACTCGCGAAAAACTTAAAATAAATTCAATTAAATATTTCGATACTATAAAATTTTTTCGGGAGAGTAATCGGCTTTGCACATCCAAAACATAAACGTTTCTTTTCTTAACTTTAACAATAACCGAGTCAGTTTCACTTTGTACTCCGACCAGTAAACATCTCGACTTTCTAAATCTAAACGCGAGAACTTAAAAATTAATACTTTCGGTTATCGAATAATTATTTAAACAATCACTATTGTACACGGGTATAATATAATAATATTTAAACAATAGTACATTCGTTTAAGCATTGAAAATACTGGAACGCGTGAAAAACTTAAAATAAATCCGATTAAATATTTCGATACTATAAAATTTTTTCGGGAGAGTAATCGGCTTTGCACATCCAAAACATAAACGTTTCTTTTCTTAACTTTAACAATAACCGAGTCAGTCTTAGCTTATACTTCGACGCGTACACATCGATACTCTCTAAATCTAAACGCGAGGACTTAAAAATTAATATTTTCGGTAATTTAATAATTATTTAAACAATCACTATTATACACGGGTATAATATAATAATATTTAAACAATAGTACATTCGTTTAAACATTAAAAATACTGGAACTCGCGAAAAACTAAAAACAATTTCGTTTTAAATATTTCGATACTATAAAATTTTTTCGGGAGTGTAATTGGCCTTGCACATAATAAACATAAATATGAAGAGAAACGGCTACTGGATCAGTCTTCCATTGGATTCGGACGAGCGATCATCGAAGTTCTCTCAGGATGTCTTTCTTGCACGCATCAACGAAGAGTTAAAGTAAGTATATTTCTATATCATAGTTATCTTGAATAATTTATAAAATTTCTCATTATAACAGTGATACTAATTAGATCGTTTATATTTTTCTGTTACAGAACTTCTCATTGCAATTCGCGCGCGTAACAATGAATTAATCGAATTTTTGTATCGTTTTGTACGTTCGCGTTTCGGGATTTAAAAGACAATTGTTTTTGCATCGACTGCGTGCAATGCAGTCGTTAGAGTCAGTGTTTGTTCGCAAAGTTCATTACTTTTTTAACGTTCGCATAGACCGTATATATAAATAAGACAATGGAGTTTCGCGAAATAGAGTCAGTGACCGTCCGTTTAAAGAATAACTATCGCGTAATAGAGTCAGTGCATCAACGAAGAGGATCGTCTCGACCAACTTCGATGTCGACCTACCTCACGTTCAACCACCTACGAATCGTCCACCCTCAATGTCGACCTAATTCGCGGACGAGTGTTTTGGAGCCATCGCAGAACTTCATAAGTAGTGAGTGAATTTTTAAAGTCCCTCCGATCGCTCAATCATGCCGAGAACGAATGGTTCGAATCGGCACGAGCGATACGGTTGTAATTAATCAATAGTGAAAGAGGATTTTGAGTAACCACGAATAAATCTCTTCGGAGATATATTCGTGAATGTTTTATTTTTATTTTTTGGTTCGATTCATCGTCGATTTTTAAGCGAGAATACTTTTTTTTGGACTTTGACAATAACCGAATCAGTTTTTAACTTTGCGCTTGCGATCTCGACTCTTCAAATGTAGACGCGAGGACTTAAATATTAACAACTTCTGTAATTTAATAATTATTTAAATAATCATTAATGTACACGGGTACGATTAATTAATAATTAAACAATAGTACATTCGTTTAAACATTATAAAGGCGGAAACGAGCGTGAGACTTAGAATTGTTTCAATATAAAATTTGCGATACTTCAAAATTTTCAATGCGGGATAGTTGGCCTTGTGTGACATAAACATAAACGATCCTTTTCTTAAATTTAACAATACATACTTTGACAATACATTTAAACGCGCGGTAGTTGGCCTTGAGTGATATAAACATACACAGTCCTTTACTTAACTTTGACAATAACCGAGTCAATCTTCTCTCGTACTCCGTCGCGTGCACATCGAAACACTTTAAATCTAAACGCGAAAACTTAAAAATTAATACTTTCGGTAATTTAATAATTATTTAAACAATCACTATTGTACACGGGTATAATATAATAATATTTAAACAATAGTACATTCGTTTAAACATTAAAAATACTGGAACGCGCGAAAAACTTAAAATAAATCCGATTAAATATTTCGATACTATAAAATTTTTTCGGGAGAGTAATCGGCTTTGCACATCCAAAACATAAACGTTTCTTTTCTTAACTTTGACAATAACCGAGTCAGTTTCACTTTGTACTCCGATCACTAAACATCGAGCCTCTCTAAATCTCAACGCGAGAACTTAAAAATTAGTAGCTTTCGATAATTTATTAATTATTTAAACAATCACTATTGTACACGGGTATAATATAATAATATTTAAACAATAGTACATTCGTTTAAACATTGAAAATACTGGAACGCGTGAAAAACTTAAAATAAATCCGATTAAATATTTCGATACTATAAAATTTTTTCGGTAGAGTAATCGGCTTTGCACATCCAAAACATAAACGTTTCTTTTCTTAACTTTAACAATAACCGAGTCAGTTTCACTTTGTACTCCGACCAGTAAACATCTCGACTTTCTAAATCTAAACGCGAGAACTTAAAAATTAATACTTTTGGTAATTTAATAATTATTTAAACAATCACTATTGTACACGGGTATAATATAATAATATTTAAACAATAGTACATTCGTTTAAACATTAAAAATACGGGAACGCGCGAGAAACTTAAAATAATATCGTTTAAATATTTCGATACTTAAAAATTTTAGTCTGGGGGTAATGGCCTTGCGTGATATAAACATAAACGATCCTTTTCTTGACTTTGACAATTTACGAACTATAAGAAGACAACTACGTGGGACGGCAGAAATAATATTTGAAACGCAATCATCCCGTACGAACACGTAAGTCAATATATTTTATAACCTTCATTTACTAATCACTTAAGGATTATTCATCTCATTTTATATCATGTTAAAGTTCGGTATACGTAGCATTTGTTGCATTTAATAACAAGATCGCATTTACACGTTATATACACGGTTACATACATATACGTATTTATTTATAAATTTAATAAATTTTATTCTATATTAATAATAACTCTTGGATTTTGATAAATTTATAAATGGATCTCCATACGCAGCTACCTCCATGTGGTGAGATCCGGTAGTCGGTATTGCGAACGTTTATGTTTTTTACATAATACAACGTACGCACTACCGGGCCAAAGGCTGACGTTCGGTGCATTAGAAAATAATTTTGATAAAATATTAATTCGTTAAAAATTTTTGCATAATATTTTACATTGAATTTAAAGAATATTAAGTAGCACCGAGAATAATACAAATTTCATTAGAGTTAAATTAAAATAGAATAAAATTTCAAGATACGTTTGATCGATTAATTAAATATTAGAAATGTTATAATTTTAATTTTTACAGCACCTTGTCTAGTTTTACTTCGATGCTATATCTATTTTGATTTATAGGTATCCACGCAATTACTATAGTTCTATGAACATATCCATATCGCGATCATATCCATTTTTAAACGATAGATACAACGCGATTTTTTGATCGTTTGCTTTTACATATTGATTTATCACAATATAGCTTACAAATTTTGCAGTTACATCTTTTGAATGCTATCCTTTTATTATTATGGCATGCAAAAGACGTAATACAATTTTACAATTTTAGATCATGTAGTTTGAATAATATGATATATGATATTTAATATTTTCTAATCGATATAAATAATATTTAATTTGACAGAAATTGTAAAAGCAATAAGCCACAGCTTGTTTTAACAATTTTTTCTTCAACAGGTCTTCAGTTGTTGATCGCGCGCAATGCGATCTTAGAGTCAGTGCTTGTGCGAAATGTAATTTGATTGTTTTGCAACCGAACGAGTTGCTTTAAAAATCATATAAAATAAATTAAAATCGCGAATTAGAGTCAGTGTTGTTCGCCGATAAGAATTTCTCGGTCGCGTTAATAAAACAAAGAACAAGAATTAATGTCATATTCTTGTTAAAACCATTTGTTCGGCCCGCGTTTTTAGAATCATTAACACACTTTCGGCCAAATACGGTGGAAGAGGATTGCGTTCGCTATAAAAATATTGTAATGGTCGAAAGTGTGAATTTAAAACAATTCATCCTCTGCATCTTTAACGACGAACGTAAAGCTTCGTCTGGATACCATTACGCGTAAGTATAATTTCTTTATTCTAATCGTTACTTCTCATTCATTATTGAAATCAAATATTTTTTTCATCATTATCATTCATCGAAGATATACTTTCAATATGGAACATATAATTAATCTTTTTCTGTACGATTTTAATTACAGAACGTACGCAATTTCAACCAACTTCACGACGTCGTTCGACCTACGTCGAGGGGGACGAGTGTTTTGGAGCCATCGCAGAACTTCTCAAGTAGTAAGTGACAAATTTTTAAGTTCCTCCGGTGCCCATCATGCCGAGGACGAAAGGTCCATATCGGCACGGGTCACTGGTTGTATTCGTAGATGTCTTTTGTTCGAAACGAGCATAAGTGTCCGTGATTAAAATCTTATGATTTTATTCACGAGTGGTTCCCTATATGTGTAGTTAACTATTTTATTGCCAATTTTTTTATTTATATGTATATATATATATTTATGTCAGGCTAGGGTCTTCTTGTCTCAAAATCATTTAATTAACAGTGCTTTTAATTAGCACTTTTTTTCCCCGTCTTTGCTCGCGATATTAGTAATGAAATCGGGCATTAATTTGCCCGATTTCGTACAAATAAAGCATTACAACGTGATTTACGTTAAATGCATTGCTTCGTACTTAGTTTATTTAATCGCGATTTGCTTCGATATTTCGATATATCGATATACCAATAAATGAGCAAGAAGACAAACCCATTCCGCGACGGATAGATTCTGTCAGTTAAATGGTGGATCATAATCCCCGTTCTTTAATTAGAACAGCCATTTAATGAAAGGAATCGTCCGAGGTTGTTTTTTAATATAAATTAAATTTTTTAATAAATTAAATTTTTCAATAAAGTAAATTTTTTAATAAAGTAAATTTTTTAATAAAGTAAATTTTTCAATAAAGTAAATTTTGCAATAAATAATTTTCTCGTAGAGTCATAGCCCGCTTAGGCCTAGTTTATAAGTTAATCATTTTTTTAGATCAGGATTTTCAGCTCTAATTATACTAATACCCGTTTCTCCCCCCCGTGCTTTCTGCGTTCTCATCCATGCGTTAACCCAGGTGTTACTCGTATGGGTGAGAAACGTTAGCGTGGGTTAGTTATATAAAAATTTTAGATTTCCTTTTGGCGGCTGTCATTGTGCTAGTGATTGCAACGATGTACCTTGCACCTGTATGCGCGTCTTAGGTGGTGCATTGTACATCGTTTCGCGATAACATTTTTAATTAATAACAAATACATATAAATACCTTATTATATTAAATATCGTTTTGCATAGAGTTACCACATTTTTCTGTGGAAAATTATAAATACTCGTACGTATTACTAGTATCCATGCATATACTAGTACGTACTAGTATTTTTGCTTTAGTCATATATGCAATAATCATTAGCCTTGACAGTCGATTACAGCAATCGGTACGTACTCATAATATATTAGAAAAATACGCGGTTGAACTGGGGTGTCGGAGGTGCCCCGGGGCATGCTCTCTAGTGTAGGCCTTTGCACCCTGGTGGTATGTGAGAGAACCGTGGAGTGTGTGTGTTGGTGTGAATGCTTTGCAATTTTTAAATATAGGTGATAGGCAGGCAGGTAGCATACCTTTTCTGAGTGAATGTGAAAACTAATATAAGTAGGTAGCGACCGGAAGACGTTGGATCCGATTCTCACTCAGGAGTGAGAAGTCCCGTCTACGGGGATTCGCGAAGTTTCAGCAAATTTTTACGATCCTTCAGTTCATCTGAATGATCTTTTATTCTTTTCTTTTTTTTTTTTTTTTTTAAAGATATTTTGCTGAAGCTTCGCAACGACATATCAGTATAAAACAGTTCGAAAAAACTTTGCACCCATTGAGAACATTAGATCGCATCCCATATCTTTTGAACTTGGCAAAGTATTTCGAACTTGTTCTATACTTAGTTATAAATTAACGCTTGCACTTCGCGATTCTTTAAATATTTACGAATCTATATATATAATATAATATAATATATGTATATATATATTCTTTTTCTTAACTATTTACCGAAACATTTTTCATATTTTACATGCAAGCAGTTAATATTAGTTTGTAATAGGTTCATCGAATTAGAATGAATATTATGTCTGCTGGAGCATTCGATTAAATGTGCCTGTGTAAATGTGCACGGTCGGTGGACTCTTTGAGTCCATTGATCGTCCACAGGCTAGGATAGCTTTAACGGTACATCGGTCAAGTATTAATAAATAAATAAATATCATTAGAAAATCGAGACGCAAACCAGGTAGAATAGGAAACGCAGTTAAGGATACGCGTTGGGATTCGTCAGTGCCGTTTGGGGTGATGCATTCGCGAATTTTGCCATGCCTCAGTGGTTTGACTATTTAGAAGGAATCGATTACTTTACGTCGCAAGCACTTACCGCTCGTTAGGTTAAGCTAAATAAAGAACAAAAAAAACAACCAGCTAACCAGTGTTGTTTACTTCCCAACTCTTTTCAGCTCGCGTCTATAGCGTCTCGTTAAAAATGCGTGCGTTAACACGAGCGGTTTGAGCCTTGTTGCGTAAAGTGAGATATCAGGTCGGGATAGGTCGGGATAGGTCGGGATAGGTCGGTTTTAAATTAGGGACGATTTCATTCTTTATAGTATAAACCACTGAGGCATGTCAATTTTTGTGAGTGCGTTGCTTCGAACGGTAGGGCGTTTTTACGACGCGTAAACTTTTCATGCGTCGCACGTAAGGAATGCTCCAATGCAGTGGTTAGGGCACGAAGCAAGAAGAGGCCATGTGCCGAAGAGGCCCCCACAAACTGTGGCTCAAGAGGGCAACTATCGACTACGAGTCATTTTTCGAAGGTGCTCGGCTTATCCGAACCCTTCGTTAATGGCTCGTGGTCTTATCAAAATCCCATTTACCCCTTTTACCACGTTGACACTTATGCTCGTAGTAGTAGTAGTAATAGTTTGTTCCTGATGATTGGAGATGATGGACCATTCCATCTCCTTACCACGGTGTTCCGCACTCGCGTACGGTTTTTTTACTAATTAGAGTCAAGCTTTTTCAATGTCATTATTAATTAATAGAGTCTTTGCAATTTTTTTTTTCTTAAATTAAAGTCGAGTCATTGAGTTTTTTATTTTAAAAAGTAGAGCCAATTTTTCATTTTAAAATATTGCCTTTTTGTCCCCCTTGCATTTGATTTTTTTTTTTCTTTTATTTAAAGTCGAGTCGCCCACCCTTTATATTAAAGTCGAGTCGCCCACCCTTTTGAAATTTTATATTAAAGTCGAGTCATTGAATTTTAAAGTTTTAAAGTAAATAAAGTAGAGTCATTTGTTAGATTTTTAGTTAGAAAACTAGAGTCACGCTCGTTAATTATTGTGTGGACGTCCGTGGGCCTGCAGCAGCATTGGCACTCAGGAGGAGTGCATATGGATTACCCAAGCATGTTGATTTTTAATTCAGAATAATCAGATATTTTTTTTGCCCCTTTTTATTTTCATAACTGCATAATGCGTATGTATATATATACGAGATATATACATACTTCATACTACATGTCAACACATTACTACCGCGGGTCGCCCAATGGCCCATATGCGGTAAATAATGTAAAATCTCCTGATTTTACATTATCCTCATCATCATTATCATTATCATCATCATCATCATCATCATCATCATCATCCTTTTGTAATCAGACTTTCATTATTCTGATTATTCCTCTTATTCTAATTATTTTGCTTATTCTAATTATTCTGATTATTCTGATTAAAAATCTACAAGACTTGATGATTGACAACGAGAAAGGATAATATGCCTGCATTTAGGAATGCAGATGAATATATCATAGTAAGGATACACATTTCTCATTCAGAATGATCAAAGGTAAATAAATGAACGAAAGCACTGATAAAAATACTTAATGAACAAATATTTAAATATTACTCAATATACTTTTCAACTATTATTTTATTCCATTTGTAATAATTTAATTATATTTAAACAGTGCAATTAAATCAAAAGACATACTTAGAATCATTCTGATGAGAAATGTGTAAGTCTTGCTGGATGAATAAAACGAAATGAATGGCAGCCAGCACTCAGGAGTGCATATTAAAATATGTCAAGGGTATCCATTTTTATTCCAAAATGTATCAACAAATGAATATGAAATGAGAGAATTAATAAGTATATATATGAGAGAGAGAGAGAGAGAGAGAGGGAGAGAGGAAGAGAAAGAGGAAGTATTTTTATTTTTGGAATAAAAAATGGATAAGTCTTGGTATATAAACGAAACGATTGAAATGGCTTGCCTGCACTCAGGAGTGCATATGATAGGTTCACAGTAAGTACATGCCTGCATTCAGGAATGCAGATGAACATATTACAGTAAGGATATACATTTCTCGTTCAGAAAGATACAAAAATACATAATAGAAAATGCACTCGTATATATTGAATGAAATATAATAAATGAAATTATATAATATATAATAAATATTTAAATTTTTTACTCTCATAATTTTTCTTTCAAAGAAACGTAATTAATCTAATAAATAAATCAAGAATAATTCATGCTCTTTTCTTAATACAATACGTATGTTTATATTTAAGTAGAGTGCAAATGAATGAAAAGAAAATTTGTATCTTTCTGATTAGAAATGTATAAATCTTACTGTGCGAGCGATATGAGATATTGAAATGAACAGCCTTGCACTCAGGAGTGCATAATATATGTCAAGGGTATACATTTTTATTCCACATTATTTAAACGTGATTATCGAATGAAAGACTTTGTAGATACATAAAAATGTATATTTTTATTATACAATATATTAAATGAATATAATTATTTTGTGGAATAAAAATGCATAAGTCTTGGTATATAAATAAAACGGATGAAAAGGCTGTCCCACTCAGGAGTGGGTGATGAAAATAGTTTAGAATAGGGACAGGCCTGCATTCAGGAATGCACCTGGGATACTCAAGCTTATAGATTTTTATTTCAGAATAATATTAAATTTTTTTTTTTCTATGATAACCACGAGTTGTAAAACAACTCATATATCGTAACCATCATCATCTTATTATACAGATTCTAATTATTCTGATTAAAAATCTATAAGACTTGATGTAATTATAGGGAAGTCAGGATCTGCGTTAAAACAAGCTGTGGCGACGAAAAATAAATTCATAAGCATTAAAATGCAAGAATATATTAAATCTTTTTTTTTTCAAATATGAGTAATATTTTTCTATTTCATATACATATACAAACTACATGATTCTAAAATTGTGAAATTGTATTAATATATTTTTTATAATTTAATAGATAAAAAGTGTCTTACATGTAAACGATGTAATGTGTACATGAGACACTTGATGTAACTGCATATTTCGCGTTAGTATAAACGTAATGATATAAGATATATGTATTTTATCGATTAAATATAGATTTGATCTCGTTATGGATATGTTTATGGCAGTATACAAAATTGCGTATGCATTTTGTAATACGAAACAAGGTGCAGTATATGTTTGCTATTTTTCTTGTTTCTTTTTTTTTTTTTTAACGCGGTTTAATTCTTAAATATTGTGAGATATTCACAATTCTTTTTCTTTTTTTTATAACGTATCTTGAATAGTTTATAACATGTATCTGTAATTGTCTTAATTAATTGACAATTGATTATGGAATTCTTTCTTTATATATATATATATACCTATATATGTTATATTTTTATTTAAATGTAGAACATTTTTTTCTAATGTATCGAAAATTCTACGTATTCAATGCTAATTTTTTTTTCCTTTTATTTCAGCATTACAATCTATGGCTAAATATATGCATATAAAATTTTTAATTTATTAAATTATCAAAATTATGAAAATGTTTAGCCATGGATTGTAGATATAATTTTGTCTTTACACACATGCGTTTTTATATAGTTTTCTGTTACAGAAAGGCATCCTTTTAACGTTCCGAGTTGGAAGTAATATTTCAAGATTCGTCATACTGTCATAGTATATGACATTTAAATATATCGTTAAATATTATGAATATCTTACGTAAAATGGATTTGTGTTTCAGAGTTTTCAAATGCTAATTATCATGGACTCGAATGAAGAATTGGAATTATAGAAAATAAAAAAACAATCTGAGGATGAATCGTTTGCAATTATTTATTTTTATTCATTTGAAATATTTAACAAAATTTTTAATCGATCTAAACAAAGTTGATTTCTGTTTTAGGAAATATCATCTAATTCGGCAAGATCTGATTCAAGACTTCGTTGGTTGTTCTTTTCGTTCGTGAGAGTGTGTGCATGTCTATGTGTTTCTGTGTGTGCATAAGGTATAAAATAACTCATATTTTAATATATTTTTTATTTTCAGAAAGTAATAAAATTGTATAAATTTCTTATGTCCATTCATTGTTCGTTCATTATATAAAATTTACTAATTGTTTCGATTGCTTCTTGTTTAATAATCATGAAATGGTTTAGATGTTTCATACATTATTTCGATTGCTTCCTGTTTAATAATCATGAAATGGTCTACGTGTTTTATGTTCACAGATGATTGCTGATTTATTATAAGAAATTCACACATTATTTCGTTTGCTTCCTGTTTAATAATCAAGAAATGGTTTAGATGTTTTATTTTCACAGATGATTGCTGATTTATTATAAGGAATTCACACATTATTTCGATTGCTTCCTGTTTAATAATCATGAAATGGTTCAGATGTTTTATGTTCACAGGTAGCCACATCATATGAAGATATAATTCATCATACGAAATATATAATTATATGTTAATAATTAGATGATAAGATAATATATATAATGCGACCAAACATTATATTATTTTTGTCGTTTGATGGATAATAAGATGGTATCTATATAATATTAGATATTCTTATTATGAAATAATATTAAATGTAATGCATAATTTTATATATAAGGTGTATTATAGGCGCATTATATATATTATAGGCGTATTATATATATATTATAAGCGTGTTATATATAAGGTGTATTATAAGAGTGTTATATATAAGGTGTGTTATATGAGTGTTATATATAAGATGTAATATAAGCGTATTATATATATTATAGGCGTAATATATATATATTATAGGCGTATTATATATATATTATAGGCTTATTATATATAATGTGTATTATAGATGTATTACATGCGTATGTTAAGCGTATCGTTGTATTTTTAATTTAATGTACATTATGCGCGGTGTGTCCACGTTAGTTTAAAGGGAATAGAATTCCATATGAAGGGCTCTATTCTTTACCGGGTATGTAGGTCGATATCAAACGGATTCATAAATTTTCGTCTAATCGCGATTGATTAGAAAAAAATTTGTGATTCGTTTCGCGATTGTTTCTTTCTTTCTTTTTCCAAATTATAATAATTATTAGTGAATACGTTATGATAATGATATTATATATAAATGATTTCATATAATTCCAAAATAATTTATATTAACAGTAGAGTCTTTAGCCCGTGGGTCTCCATATGCAGCAACCTCCATGTGGTGAGACCTGGTAATCGATATTACTTGCGATATATGATAATTGTAAATAACGCAAGTACTGTCGAGCTAATGGCTGCATTTACATTCAATCAAAATTGATTAACTTTATTAAATTATTTTTATAAATTTTATTTATTGACAAATTATATTAAATTATTTTAAATTTAGCAACGTTGTAACGATTATATACATGTACTATCGTATATACTACCGATTAATAGATATGTTATTGATTTATAATTGAAACGCACAGAAAACTTTACTGTCCATTCATATTTATATGTATTTACTTTTATCAATTATTATTTATAAATCTCGGGTGGGACCCATAGGAGGGGCCT
Organism: Dolichovespula saxonica; assembly: GCA_911387935.1. NCBI lineage: Eukaryota > Metazoa > Arthropoda > Insecta > Hymenoptera > Vespidae > Dolichovespula > Dolichovespula saxonica. The sequence goes on along the minus strand of OU426997.1, from coordinate 9,290,814 downwards.
ATGGGTGTGGGCCTTTTGGCGGGTTGCTCTTTGAGCATCGTGTAAAACTCTATGGTGAGTCACTTTGCTATTGATTTATAATTAAAACGCACAGAATACTTTACTGCCGTTCTTATTTATATGTATTTACTTTTATTAATTATTATTTATAAGTTTTGGGTGGGACCCATAGGAAGGGCCTATGGCTGCGGGCTTCTGTGCGGGTCTCCGTCTTTCTTTTCTTTTATTTTCTTTCTATTCTCTTTTCTGCTCTTTCTCTTTTTCTTTTATTTTCTTTCAGGTATCGTCGAGGGATCATCGGGGGACGTCGAGGGACGTCGAGGGACGTCGAGGGACGTCGAGGGACGTCGATAAAAATCAAAAATTATTTTATTATTTAATATATTCATTATTACATCTGTTCTGAAATTGTTATATATTATATTATATACGGTTTTTCACTAACTTTGACAATAACCGGGTCAGTTTAACTTTGCACTTCGACGCGTAAACTTCGAGACTTTCTAAATCAAAACGCGAGAACTTAGAAATTAATACCTTTCGCGATTTTTCTAATTATTTAAACAATCTCTATTGTACACGGGTACTATATATTAATATTTAAACAATAGTGGAATTATTTAAACATTAAAACGACAAAAACATGCGACAAACTTAAAATAAATTCGTTTGAATATCTCAATACTTAAAATCTTTATCTGGGGGGAGTCGACCTTGCATACTATAAACCTAAACCTTTTTTTACTAACTTTAACGATTACCAAGTTAGTTTTCTCTTGATCTACGCGTTAACATCGAAACTGGAGCACGTGGAGCACGTGGAGCACGTGGAGCACGTGGAGCACATGAAGCAGAAATAAGCGAATTGGGATGAGTACCAAGTTATCTAAGTATTGCCAATCTTTATTAATACAATATTTTTTTCAGGGTAAATAATGTTTCTTTAGATCGTTTTCCAGAATTTTTAATTTTCTTTTACTTTTCTTAAGTTAAATTAATTTTTGTTCTTCACAGTAGTAATATAATATTTTTTTCTTTCCTTATGTCTTTTCAGCTTGTTTCAGGTCTTGGGTTCGCGAACTAATATAATATTACTAATAATATGTTTTATTACTAATATAATATTTCTAATATTTTTTATTTACTAATGTAATATAGTAATACTGTTAATATAATATTTCTTTCAGGGTAAATAATGTTTCTTTAGATCGTTTTCCAGAATTTTTAATTTTCTTTTACTTTTCTTAAGTTAAATTAATTTTTGTTCTTCACAGTAGTAATATAATATTTTTTTCTTTCCTTATGTCTTTTCAGCTTGTTTCAGGTCTTGGGTTCGCAAACTAATATAATATTACTAATATAATATTTTATAACTAATGTAATATTTCTAAAATTTTACTGTCATTCCTATTTATATGTATTTACTTTTATTAATTATTATTTATAAGTCTTGGGTGGGACCCATAGGGGGGCCTATGGGTGAGGGCCTTTTGGCGGGTTTCTCTTTCCGTATCGCGTAAGGCTCTATGGTGGGTCTTTTTCTTTCAATACGAAAAAATCGAACTCGATTTTGGTACTACGATTTTGTCCATCTTTTGTATTATATTTTGTCATTGTCATGTAATTGTAAATAAAAGATTTTTTAGATTTATTATAGATATTATTATTAATTATTATTCATATACTATCATGTATTATTAATCTACTGTCATATTGTTAATTTTGTATCTCTCCTATCATTTTGTATTTACTTTTATTAAATATTATTTATATGTCTCGGGTGGGACCCATAGGAGGGGCCGGCCTATGGGTGTGGGCTTCTGTGCGGGTCTCCTTCTTTCTTACCTTCTTTCTTACCCTCTTTCTTACCTTCTTTCTTACCCTCTTTCTTACCTTCTTTCTTACCTTCTTTCTTACCCTCTTTCTTACCCTCTTTCTTACCTTCTTTCTTACCCTCTTTCTTTTCTTTTATTTTCTTTCTATTTTGTTTTCTGCTATTTCTCTTATTTTTTTTAGGTACGTCGAGGGATCATCGAGGGACGTCGAGGGATCGTCGTGGGACGCCGTGGGACGACGAGGGATCATCGAGGGACGACGAGGGATCATCGTGGGACGCCGTGGGACGACGAGGGATTTTTGGGGGGTTGTTGAGGGGTTTTTGGGGGGGGGTTTTGGGTTTTTTGGGGTTTAGGGGTTTTTGCGGGGTTTTTGCGGGGTGATTGGGGGGTTGTTGGGGGGGTTATCGAAGGAACATCATAGATTTTTACGCGATACGGGAAGGATAGGGAGAACACTCGCGCGCGTGTCGGCTGGCACAGGCGTGGGTGTTCGCGGGCGCGATTAAATTTCGTTTGTTTGCTTTTTATGCCGAAAACGCGAATTGTAGAGTAGAGTCATTGTTTTTTCGCGTGCTCGCGGACGCGATTTAGTTTTATCGAGGTTTTTTTTCTTTTTTTTTTTTTTTTTTCTTTTTTTTTTCTCTATATTTTCGTTCGAAACTCGGAACGCACGAACAGTCGTGCTTAATAAATCCCCGTTATATCCAAAGCCGACGGGGTTTCCGGACGGTGGAGCTTTCGGTAAGCGAAGCTTTAAACGTTTCCAGTGAGCTGAGAAGCCAGAAGGTCTCTCCTGAAGCGGAAAGATATAACGAATCGGGATCGCGGATAGTAGAGTAGAGTCACCGTTTTTTTAATACTCGCGTAAGTGTCCGTGCGCGATTTAAAGTCCACGTCAAGGACTTCATTTTGGTTCGAAATTCGGGATACACGAGCGGTGCCACCTAGTAGTGTTGTACATAGCTATTGACTAGGGTCCTGTGAATCGTTTAGCGTAGGGATCCGGACTAGTCAATAGTTCATGTCATTTCGAATTTCAACCCCTAGAGTCATCCGTTTTGCTAACACTTACGCGAGCTCGCGAACGCGATTAAAAGTCCTACCGTGGACTTTGTTTTTTATTTTGCTCGAAACTTCGATCTGATTAACTCGCGAACGCGGATTTTAGAGTAGAGTCAGCGTTAGCCCGCGGGTCTCCAGATGCAGCAACCTCCACGTGGTGAGACCTGGTAATCGATATTACTTGCGATACATGATAATTGTAAATAACGCAAGTACTGTCGAGCTAAGGGCTGCATTTTAATTCAATCAAAATTTATTATTTTCCATTTTTCCATATCTTTCATTTCTAGTGTCTCAATGGAGATACAGATAGATTATTTAAATCATTATTAATGTATACGGGTACAATTAACTAATAATTAAACGATAGTACATTATGAAATGGTTTAGCGTTTATTAATATTTAAACAACATGACATTCTTAGTAACATTGTAACGATTATATACATGTACTATCGTATATACTATCGATTAATAGATATGCTATTGATTTATAATTGAAACGCACAGAAAACTTTACTGTCATTCCTTTTTATATGTATTTTCTTTTATTAATTATTATTTATAAGTCTCGGGTGGGACCCATAGGAGGGGCCTATGGGTGAGGGCCTTTTGGCGGGCTGCTCTCTGAGTATCGTGTAAAGCTCTATGGTGGGTCTCTTTGCTGTTGATTTATAATTGAAACGAACACAAAACTTTACTGTCATTCCTATTTATATGTATTTTCTTTTATTAATTATTATTTATAAGTCTTGGGTGGGACCCATAGGAGGGGCCTATGGGTGAGGGCTTCTGTGCGGGTCTCCTTTTTTCTTACCGTCTTTCTTTTCTTTCATTTTCTTTCTATTCTATTTTCTGCACTTTGTCCTTTTCTTTTCAGGTATCGCCGAGGGACGTTGAAGGAACGTCGAGGGACGTCGATCAAAATCAAAATCATAAATTATTTTATTATCTAACATTCATTATTAGATGTTTTGAAATTGTTATATATTATATTAATTATATATATATATATAATAAACATGAATGGTTTTTCACTATCTTTGGCAATAACCGAGTCAGTTTAACTTTGCACTTCAACGCGTAAACATCGAGAGTTTCTAAATCTAAACGCGAGAACTTAGAAATCAATACTTCTGCGAATTTTCTAATTATTTAAGCAATCTCTGTCGTACACAGGTACTATATATTAATATTTAAACAATAGTACAATCACTTAAACATTAAAACGTCTTAAACTCGCTAGAAACTTAAAATAAATTCGTCTTTATATTTCAATACTTAAAATCTTAATCGGGAGGGGGGGAGGGGTGTTGGACTTGCATACTATAAACCTACACGTTTTTTACTAACTTTAACGATTACCGAGTCAGTTTTTTCTCGACTTACAATTCGGTACCATCGAACCTCTCTTTTTAAAGACCAGTGCTTAGAATATTAGCGAAAGTATTAATTTCTAATTATTTAAGTAATCTCTATTGTACACGGATAAATAATACGATATCCATGAAATATTATTTAAACAATATGACATTCTTAGCAACGTTTTAACGATTATATACATGTACTATATACTGTCGATTAATAGATATGTTAGTGATCTATAATTGAAACGCACAGAAAACTTTACTGACATTCCTTTTTATATGTATTTACTTTTATTAATTATTATTTAAAGTCTTGGGTGGGACCCATAGGGGGGCCTATGGGTGAGGGCCTTTTGGCGGGTTTCTCTTTCCGTATCGCGTAAGGCTCTATGGTGGGTCTTTTTCTTTCAATACGAAAAAATCGAACTCGATTTTGGTACTACGATTTTGTCCATCTTTTGTATTATATTTTGTCATTGTCATGTAATTGTAAATAAAAGATTTTTTAGATTTATTATAGATATTATTATTAATTATTATTCATATACTATCATGTATTATTAATCTACTGTCATATTGTTAATTTTGTATCTCTCCTATCATTTTGTATTTACTTTTATTAAATATTATTTATATGTCTCGGGTGGGACCCATAGGAGGGGCCGGCCTATGGGTGTGGGCTTCTGTGCGGGTCTCCTTCTTTCTTACCTTCTTTCTTACCCTCTTTCTTACCTTCTTTCTTACCTTCTTTCTTACCCTCTTTCTTACCCTCTTTCTTACCCTCTTTCTTACCTTCTTTCTTACCCTCTTTCTTTTCTTTCATTTTCTTTCTATTTTGTTTTCTGCTCTTTCTCTTATTCTTTTTAGGTACCGTCGAGGGATCATCGAGGGACGTCGAGGGATCGTCGAGGGACGCCGTGGGACGACGAGGGATCATCGAGGGACGTCGAGGGATCGTCGAGGGACGCCGTGGGACGACGAGGGATTGTTTGGGGGTTTTGTGGGGGTTGCTGGGGTTTTTGAGGGGTTTTTGGGGTTTTTGAGGGGTTTTTGGGGTTTTTGAGGGGTTTTTGGGGTTTTTGAGGGGTTTTTGGGGTTTTTGAGGGTTTTTTGGGGTTTTTGAGGGGTTTTGGGGTTTTTAAGGGGTTTATGAGGGGTTTTTTGGGGGTTGTTGGGGTTTTTGGGGGGTTTTGGGGGGTTGTTTGGGTTTTTGGGGGTTTTCGAGGGGTTTTTGGGGGGTTTTTGGGGGGTTTTGGGGATTTTTAGGGGTTTTTGGGGTTTTGGGGGTTTTTTGGGGGGGTTTTTGAGGGGTTTTTGAGGGGTTTTTGAGTGGGTTTTTGGGGGTTTTTGGGGGGTTTTTGGGGTTTTAGAGGGATTTTTGGGGGTTGTTGGGGTTCTCGAGGGGTTTTTGGGGGGTTTTTGAGGGGTTTTTGGGGGGTATTTTGGGTTTTTTAGGGGTTTTTGGGGGTTTTGGGGGGGTTTTTGGGGTTTTAGAGGGATTTTTGGGGGTTGTTGGGGTTCTCGAAGGGTTTTTGGGGCGTTTTTGGGGGGTTTTGGGGATTTTTAGGGGTTTTTGGGGTTTTAGGGGTTTTTGGGGTTTTTGAAGGGTGATTGGGGGGTTGTTGGGGGGGTTATCGAAGGAACATCATAGATTTTTACGCGATACGGGAAGGATAGGGAGAACACTCGCGCGCGTGTCGGCTGGCACAGGCGTGGGTGTTCGCGGGCGCGATTAAATTTCGTTTGTTTGCTTTTTATGCCGAAAACGCGAATTGTAGAGTAGAGTCATTGTTTTTTCGCGTGCTCGCGGACGCGATTTAGTTTTATCGAGGTTTTTTTTTTCTTTTTTTTTTTTTCTTTTTTTTTTTCTCTATATTTTCGTTCGAAACTCGGAACGCACGAACAGTCGTGCTTAATAAATCCCCGTTATATCCCAAGCTGACGGTGTTTCCGGACGGTGGAGCCAGAAGGTCTCTCCCGATGCGGAAAGATATAACGAATCGGGATCGCGGATAGTAGAGTAGAGTCACCGTTTTTTTAATACTCGCGTAAGTGTCCGTGCGCGATTTAAAGTCCACGTCAAGGACTTCATTTTGGTTCGAAATTCGGGATACACGAGCGGTGCCACCTAGTAGTGTTGTACATAGCTATTGACTAGGGTCCTGTGAATCGTTTAGCGTAGGGATCCGGACTAGTCAATAGTTCATGTCATTTCGAATTTCAACCCCTAGAGTCATCCGTTATGCTAACACTTACGCGAGCTCGCGAACGCGATTAAAAGTCCTACCGTGGACTTTGTTTTTTATTTTGCTCGAAACTTCGATCTGATTAACTCGCGAACGCGGATTGTAGAGTAGAGTCAGCGTTAGCCCGCGGGTCTCCAGATGCAGCAACCTCCACGTGGTGAGACCTGGGTCGGTAATACTTGCGATGTATATTGAATGTTAATTGTAAATCATGTGACGCAAGTACTACCGGGCGAATGGCTGCATATTTCAATGTTTTTTCTTTTTTTTTCTTTTTTTTTTCAAAATTACTTCAAATGAATTCTGTTTAAACGCTAAATTATTAACGCTTTACATTGCCAATAATACTCGCACATAAAATTAAATAAGATATATTTAAATTCGAAAATAATATCTTTAAGTTTGCAAATTTTTTATATATGTTAATTCTCCATTCATTATTCTTCATACTTTTATTTCGAAGGAAATGCGTACCGATGTCGTATCTATCAAGGCTAATCCAACGTGTGCTAATATATGTTACTGCTTCTTAATTCATTCAGGGAACACTGTATTAAACGATAGAGGTAAATTTAATTAATTTATTTCTCGATTTAAATTCTATATGTTTACATTCTAAATGTCGAACATTTAATTTTCCCTCCTAATATACATAACACCATAGTCATCGTTTACGCAATATATTTGATATTTAAAAGAATCCTTTTCACATTCGAAATCTCCACCTAAGACTTTCTCGGATATATGGCAACCATATTTTATAAATAGCAAAATGATACTAACATAATTAAAACTAAATGTCATATCACGTAAATATACATAAAATTACTTTTATTAATCTGATTTTTATTAATTTTCTTTCGATGGATTTTCTTCGTGTTCCTGGCCATCCTCAAATAATTCGCCATTAATCGCCATAGCAATTTTCGTATGTTCTAACATCGACACATGATTGCCATCGACAATATGTACTTGTACCTCGTTCTCGGTTATCTGAAAATAACGTCATTTCACAATAAATAGGGGTTATTATCCTTACAATCCATACAAATTTTCTACAACTTACATTTTTTAGACCATAATCGTATTGCGCTTGTTGTACGGACGATAACATAGGTTTGAACAATGTTATCGGTGCTCTTATATATGGCATTGGTTCCGGGTTATACTTCATAACAGCTTTCAATCTCGCATGAAATGATAAAATAGCGCTCCTCTGATCGAGCTCCAAATACAATTGCTTGTGTTCGAGAGATATGGCATTGAAGAATGCATTTATTTTCTCGTCCCACGTTTTACACTTTCGCAATTCAAGTACAAGCTAGAAATTAATATTTTTGAAATGAATATTTTGAAATCAACGTTACGGACAACATGCGTTATAAAATGACAAACGAATTCAAACGTACTTGTTCGCTGTTCGTAGGTGTAAACGCGTCCATAATTCCAAGCAAAATGTTGCTCTGCAATTCTTCCTCCGACGACGAATACATATGTTGATTAAGAAGCGTTTTCATTTGCTGAGGTGCACCGTCTATCAATATCAACTTTCCGTTGAATCCCTTCGCTTCTAATTTTCTTGCGAGTTCGATGGTTATAAGCGATCCGAATGAATATCCAACCAACGTGAAATCATTTCGATCCTTGAGTTTCTCTAACAGGTGCTACAACGTTCAAAGTTAATTACGTCGCGTTCGACGTTTAAGATACGGTAAATATTTTGACTTGATTAAATATTTCTTTAGGAAACGGGGGTGTTTTATCGTACCGGTAGGAGCGTATCGGCCATCTCTTCCACGGTCTCCAATTCGTAATTTGTTGCAAGTTGGAAACAACTCGCGGGCGATTTTATTTTCGATTCCAACGATTTGAAAATGCCGCCGTAACCTTCGATTCCTGGGATGAAGAATATCTCGTCCCTGCCCTCCTCCGGATTGGTTTTAAGCTGTACGATTATATCGGAGGATAGTTTTTCACCGAACAATTGCATCAATATCTTCGTCCCGGCCAATATCTCCTTCGTAGAAGTTTCATTGCGATTTTTATTTTCCAATTCTTTGTTATTAATTTCCATGAGTTTAGCGAAGTTTAAATTACGAATTTCTTCCACTGTGAAATATATATCATATTCACGCTCTAACGCCTGTTTTATTTCAACAGTCATCATAGAATCCATTCCAAGTTCAGCCAAGGAGGTGAGTTGACTGATGCTCTTCAAGTCTTTAATACCTGAAATCAAAATATTCGTACTTTTATGGGGGATACAGATCGTTAAAGAAAGGATACATCGTGAAACTATATTAAATTGTTTAATGATAACGATAAAAAAAAAAAAAAAATAATAATAATAATAATAATAATAATAATCAATGCAATCAAAATCGCGTACACAAAGGATTGACACCAAAATACGAATTTATAAGAACGTTTATAAGAACCATATTGCAAATAAAAAAAAAAAAAAATACCACGGTAGGTATAAAACAATATGTGACCCAAAATTATCATAGAATTAAAAAACGAGAGACGTTTTTGACCTCGACGATAGATGATGATGATGATGATGATAATAATAATAATATGGATTAGATGAAACTTACCCATAATGTTTAAGACAGTATCTAAAATCTTATCCGAACTATCGCTATCTTTTCGCTTTTCAGCTACCATCATACTGGCAACTATAGGTTTATCCTGTAGCAATAATCCGTTGAGTTCTTGTAAACAGGATGTTATCTTTTGCTGTAGGGTACCGCCTATAACAATTTCTTTATCTTCCTTCTGCAAGTCCGCGATAAGACCGACGTCTCCGATCGCTCCCCATTGTATAGCTAATCCGGGTAAACCATCATCTGCTCTTTTCTCGCATATCCTTTCCATGACCGAATTGGCCATACCGTAATTAGTTTGGCCAGGATTTCCTCGTCCGCTCGAGACAGAAGAGAATACAACGAAGTGCCGAAGATCCGGACAAAGTTTTCTAGTCACCTCGTCCATACACCTCGTGGCCCAAGCTTTACCCTTGAAAGATTCTTCGAAGGTTTTGATCGTTTGATTTCTACAAATACCGTCCTTCAATGATACCGCGAGATTGAATATACCATCCACGGGACCCTTATCCATCGCCGTTCTCACTATAATCTCGCAGTCATCTCGTTTCGCGGCATTCAGACCGACAAGGATTTTAATATTCACGCCATATGACTCCCAGATTTTAATTCTCATACTTTGATAACCATTCTTTATGCCGTTTCGCGAAGTAATAACGATGTTTTTCGCATTTCGAAGAATCAACCAATCGATCAATTCCAAGCCGAAACCTCCCAGCCCACCGAGAACTATGTAACTTTTGTTCGGTAGGCACATGTAATATGGTTCTGCCAAGATGGGCGCATCCAATGGTTCGTTGTCCTCGCTAATCTTTATGATTACCTGTGACGTTTAAAATAAAGAAAAGAAAAAAAAAAAAAGAAAAAAAAAAAAAAACGGGGAATTCGAGTAATGATTTTAAAACGATCGATATAAATGCATATTGAAACGAACAAAATCGAGACTTACCTTTCCAATATGTTTTCCAGCAGCCATGTATCTAAATACCGTCTCCAATTGATCCTTCCCAAAGACAGTTCTAACGATCGGTTTGATACCATTCTCATTAATAAGCCTCTTCAATATCGAATCGATTTCAAATATCATTTCGTCGCCCGTTCTTATAATGATATCCAACATAATCGCATGAAAACTGATTCCCCTCCTAAAGAATTCCATGCTTAACGAATTATTTGCCACTATGTCGAACTTGCCAATTTCTACGAATTGTCCGCCCTTTGTCAAACAACGCAGGGATGCTAAAAGTTTTTCTTCCGACAAGGAATTCAAAACTATGTCTACGCCCCTCCCGTTGGTCTCTCTCAATATCATTTGTTCGAAGCTAGTGTCACGAGAATTTCCTATATGATTATCGTCGATACCAGGGAACGTTTCCTTAATGAATTTACGTTTTTCTGGCGTACCGACCGTCGTAAATACTTCGCAGCCTTCGTGAAGGGCCAAATTAATCGCGGCCTGGCCGATACCACCGCTACCAGCATGAATGAGTATCTTGTCGCCCCTCTTCATTTTCCCATTTATATAAAGGGCAACGATACTCGTGGAATATACGCACGGTATCGTCGCTGCATCCTCTAAACTCCAATATTCTGGTATTTCCCAGGTTAAGGAATCCTTCTTGCAGATTAAATTTGATAGACATCTGAAGAAAAAGAAGAAGAAAAAAAAATGTCATCTATTTCATTTCCCTTTAATTTTTTTTTCTTTTTTATTTTTTTTTTTTTTTTATTATATTATAATTTTTTAATCGTAGCTCACCTGTTTGCATTCATACCCATGTAACGGCGACCATCGATACCTATACCGCTATATTCAATTCCAAGTACATAATCCAAATCTTTTCTGTTCTTAATTATTACCTCCGGTTGTAGTTTGCCTGTCGCCAACATAACATCCTTGAAATTTAACGACGCATAATGAATGCGAACGAGATCTTTGTTTTTATAGTTCTTCATAATTGGCCCCTCGTTCCAATATAAAGTGCTTAAATCTCCGCGTAACTGTTAACAGAAAAAAAAATATATTTATATATATATATATATATATATATATATATATATATATATATTATTTTATTGATTCGTGATTAATTCGATAAAACGTCTTCGCGTTACCGATTGAGTGACTAAGGCATGATGGCAAAGCTTAGGACCAGAAAGTGGAAGTAATTGATGCCTGTACGATCCCCAAATGTTCCCGTCTCTTAAAACGTTGACCTTGAGATCCATCTCTAGTTGTTCGTAATAAAGTGGTAATTCTAATGAAAATTTCGGTGCCTTGTTATCTTGAATTATTACAGCACGAAATATTTCACCCCCGGGTTCCTTTCTTAAACAATTAATGAATCCTAAAAGACCAGACTCGAAGTTTCCTTCCTCGACGAGTATTACTCTCGTTTTACTCATATTCCGTTCCGTTTCATTGGCAAGTACCGTTTGTACTTGTTGCAACCATTTGAATTCGTTGCTGTCGACATTAATGATGGAAATATTTTTGGAAATTTTCTTTGTCTTTCTTAATAATATCAAAACTTCGTCGGAGGTACGTTTCTCCAAAACGATACTCAATTGAAATCGTTTCAATATCGATAAATCAAACGGCGTATTAATATTTTCACGCGTTAGAACGAAAGCTTGGTCCGTCGTATATTTCAATAATAATTTTAAATTATTCTCCCTCTCTTCGGTTAACAAATCGTATCCAACCGCTAATAAAGCGGTATTATCGGTCTGTATCTTTTTCGATTCTAAAACTGTGATATCTTTAGGAATAATTCCCTCGTCGAATTTGTTCGGTGGCGCGAATACGTTTACGTTTGCCTGAATCAACGGCAAATTACCCAAGATATTTAATAAAATCGGAGAAGCGAGCTTATCCTCCGATATATCGTCGTTATCGTCAATGAGCTCTATAGTTTTCACCTTGATCATCGGTAAATTATCGATGGTAATGTGCATAGATAAAGTTAATATTTCACGCAACGACAGTTCCATTTTATCGCGATGAGGAGTGAATTTGTGTTCCTCGATAACTGGATCACACATAGGCCTTTTTCGAGAAATCGCGTTAGCTCTGACGCCATAGATTTCTACGCCACCCGCTACGATCAAATCAAGGCCTTCGTATGATCGTACAGGTATATCTGAAATAAGAAGATCCGTGAAGATCATACACACATACACACACACACACATATATATATACATATGCAACGATGAGACATAAAATGGATTTGTTACGTATTATCGATAATAATTGCATCGACAACAGATATTTACATTGTTCATTAGTTGGCAAACTTTGAAGATATTGTTGATGAGCTTTGGTATCAATCACCACTTTTCGAATTCCAGTCGGGACAAATAAACCTCTAGTATCCAAATTGAGAATTTTCACTTGCAATATGTTGTCCATGAACGCTGCCCAATTCTTCTTCCATTCGATGTGTCCTTTATTTCCCGAAACCGACAAACTCCGCAAACTACGGAAGAAGCCGCTGTACTGATAACCGCGTAACTTCAACTCCTTGTAGATATCTTTCGCGTTCAATTCTTCCTTCTCGTCGATGAAATCTTTGTTGATCTCGTCTAAGGATAATTTCTCTTCCGATAGGTCTGTTGCAACGCGAATCATTCCGGTAACAATAGCAACACCTCCCTCTATCACTTCGAAATTACCGCTGCCTGTTCATTCGTTATACGAAAATAAATTAAAAAAACTACATCCCGATACCTTCATATAAATGAAAAATATTTGACGCTTGATAAAAATTAATTACCCTTTTGTATCATGACTGTCATTTCGACGTTCCCTTCTTTTGGAATTGTTGTGGCTCGATTAAACTTTATATTTTTAATGACAACGGATATGTCCATGTACAACTTTCCTATCATCATACCCAATGTTTCCCAAACCAAACACAAATATCCAGTCGCTGGAAACAAATTTCTTCCTTCGATCACGTGGCCGATTACGTACTCGAAATCTTCATCGATGGTCGATATCTCGACCAATCGTTCTCCCGAAACAATTCTCTCTTGCGTCTTGTAATATGCCACGAACCAGTTATACGAATGTTCCCATCTAAACGCGTTAATTACATTGTATTTCTGCGTGACATTGACTTTTAAAGAAGAAAAAAAAAAAAAAAAAAAGAAGAAGAAGAAAAAACTTTCACATTAGAAGTCGAAAAATTCGAATCCTACCTAACGAGGGGAGATATCATTGGAGTCCCTCGACTGACCGGATATTCTACGGGTGGATATAATTTAGCAAGATCAAGTTGTAAACCGGCATTGTAGAGCTTCCCTAATCCTTGCAAAAAAACTTCCGCGTTCTCCTCGTGATCACGTTGGATCAATGTAATGTTCGTTACCGTTGGTTGCAACGACTTCCTTAAAATCGTTTGTAATAAACCGTGCGGTGCAATTTCGATGGTTATGGCGTTGTCGGGAATCAGGGCTAATATTTCCTCAAAAAGTATCGGTTTCAATAAGTTGTTCGTATGATACTCGGCCGACGAAAATTGTGCGGCCGATGTAGACCATTCGTTGCACGGTACCGACGTGCTCAGCCATTTTTCACTTCGAGGTTTGGCCACTGGTATCATCTCTTTCAAGTATGCCAAAAGTTTCGATCCAGCTGCTGCGATGTAACGGCTGTTACAGGGTACGTTGTTGCACGATATCTCCTTCGCAAAAATTTTGTTTGCCTGTTCGAAACACGAGTAATACGTTGAATGATCCAATTTTGAAGGGGAACAAAAAAAAAAAATTTCATTCCGATCGATCATTATCCTTGGATAGATCCCTCCCCCTCCTCCCTCCTCCTCCCCCCCCCGATCGATAAATCTCGAACTAACCTGAAGCTTTTCGACGAATGCGCTCATGGATTCTGCCGGTCCGCTGATAATCGAACTGTCAGGCCCGTTGTGACATTCGACGTTTATATCGGGTGGACACAAATCTTTAATATCTTCATAACCAAGTTCTACGGTGGCCATAGAAATACGGGATACCTTAGTCTGTACCAATCCTCGCGCATAAGCCGCCAATATCATTTCCTCCGCAGTTAAACATCCGTCCGCGTATGCGCAACCAAGTTCACCAAAGGAATGTCCGATTATGTAGTCCGGTATTACGCCCACCGTAGTTAAAAGGTTCACCAAGCCGATCTGTATGATTCATGTTTCTACATCGTCGTATCGTACGTGCAAATCTGATGCAAATGGGGAGAAAAATAAGAAAAAAAAGATATTCGTCGAATTTACCTGAACCGCGGCAATACCGACGAACGAGTGCAAAATATTGTCCAACACGCTGTTGTCCTTCTTAGTTAAAATATCATAAATATTGATTTTACGGGGTTTCAAAACGGCGTCGCATTTCTCTATTGCCTTGGCAAATATTGGAAATCTCATCAGAGCTTGGCCTAACAAATTTCAAATTTCGTTTAATCGTCGCGATAATCGTTATTTTTTTTATTTCTGGTTTTTTTTTCTTTTTATAAATTTCAACGTTCACGAAGGTACGTTAGGAGGTAAGTGTTCCATACCCATTCCAGGCCATTGCGAACCCAATCCAGAAAAGACGAAACATATTGGCTTTTTGATGCTGGAATGCTTTTCTATCTCCCTCATTTTCTTATCAGACTTTTTAACGCCCGTTATCGTGTATCCTCGATATAAATGACCCGATATATCTTTACGATGAACATCGTGAAGAAGACGAATAAATTCAACGTCCACCGGCCGATTATCGATCTATCGTAAAAAAAAAAAAAAAAAAAAAAAAAAAATCGTTGAAATTCTATTTTAACATTGTTCTAACAAGCTTGTTTCTTCGATCAAAAATTATTACACGTACGTCACTCAATATGGTTGCCACTGCCTCTTCGGTACGTCCAGTAATAGCTACGAGCCTGGGCAAATCGTCATTGGGCAAACCTTTATTGACCTTCGTTTTAGGATTTCTTTGGAGTAAAACGTGAGCGTTAGCACCACCAAAGCCGAAAGAATTAATTCCTACGTATTCCCCATCAAACGGAGTAATCTCGGTGACGACTTTGATTCGTCCCTCTTTAAAACATTTAACGTCCTCGCGTGGTCGAGTACAATTAATGTTTGGCGGTATCAGATCAGACTCCATCGATATTATAGCCTGTGAAATATTATCGAAAACAGGAGAATGATTAATTATCTCGATTAATTATCTCGGTTGAAAGAACGTTTACCTTAGCAATCGAACAAACTCCACTGGCTGGTTCGGTATGACCCAGGTTCCCTTTAACTGAACCAACTTTGAGAGGTTTAGTTCTACCTTTAGTGAAAACTCGATCTATGGCATTCAATTCCTCGGGATCACCGACTTTCGTTCCGGTGCCATGAGCTTCGATGTAATTAACCGAGGTTATCGGTAATCCGCATTCCTCGTAAAATTCTTTAAAAAGGGTACTCTGCATTTCGCTCGAGGGAAACGTTATTCCCTCCTTTTTGTAACCATCGCAATTTGTTTTCGCGTGGAAGACAGTACCGTAGATCCTCTTGGCGTCCTTTGCCTTTTGCAAAAATGCAATAGCGACGGCTTCGCTACGCGTGTAACCAGACGCATCGGCGTCGAAACACTTGGTACAACCATCCTGTGACAAGACTCCTAAAAAAAAAAAAAAAAAAAAAAAACAAACAAACAAACAAACAAACAAAGGAGTATCCGTGATAAAGTAATTGTCGCTTTTCGAGAGAAGTTCTTCGTACGAGTCGAAATAATTGTTACCTAAACGGCTAAATTGCAATGTCACGTATGGATGAAGACAAAGATTGGATCCACCGACGAGCGCGTAATCGCATTGTCCGAGACGTATGGCCCTGTAAGCGTGTTCCATAGCGTAAAGGCTCGAGCTGCAGGCTGTATCGAGGGTGTACGATGGGCCAGTTACACCCAACCAATAAGAAATTTTAGAGGCCAACATACCCCTGCTGCAGCTGGTTACGGCTAAACCACTTATCTGAAAGTTTCAAAGGAGACACGTTTTGGTTTTCTTTCTTTTTTTTTTTTTTTTCTTTTTCTTTTTTCTTTTCGTCTTATCCATTCCTCGTAAATAAATCGTTTTTATCTATCTAAAATCTTGTACCTACTTCGAGTTTGTCGTAGTACCAAGTTTTCTCGGTTTCGGAGAAACATGAACCTACGAATACACCCGTCCTTGTCCCGCGCATATCTTCCGGATTAATTCCGGCATCTACGATAGCCTCGTAAGCATGCTCGAGCAATATTCTACACATAGGATCCATCGTATGGGCTTGCTTGTAATGTATACCAAAAAATGATGCATCGAATTTTTGAATGTTGCCAATTTTACCACTCCTGCGTGGTATTTCTGGGTGATCTTGCGTGATATAACAATGGAAAAAAGTATTAACCGGAGACCCCTCACCATACCGTCGAGTTAAAAGAAAATCATCGTCTGCTTAAAAGTCGATACCTAAATCCCAACGACGACTGTCCTCGGTGGTACAATCTTTCAAGTTGAAAATATTCTCTCTCAAGATATCCATGTTATTCGACTCTGGAAATCTACCAGCGAATCCGGATATAACAATTTCTTCGCCTGGTTCTGGTTTAGCGTATTTGAAGAATCTGTTGGATTCCTTCGGCGCTTTGTACTCGCTCATGGTCTCTCTCTCTCTCTATCTCTCTCTCGTTTCTCTAAGTTGAAACAGAACGTAAAAGATATTTGATACGAAATTGGAAAAACCGTGATCGTAACGAACCGTATCTTCGCGTACAATGAAATTGTCAACGACGCAAACCCCGCTTTTATAACATTATATAATTAATTTTATTTCCATCGGGCTCGTTTCATTATTCATATTTAAAATCAATTTACGATTGACCCTTGGGTCCGCCTCACCTTCCTCTATTTCAATTACATAGTGTAATGCGATTCAACGCATTGTATAGTTACTTCGACCGATGACATTTCTTTTCACCTCTCTTCGCTTTTATATTCAAAGTATTAAGATTCTCGTTGAATGTAATCGATTCAAATCGAATTTATTAAAATTAAATATAAAGAAAAAAGAAAATACGTATCTACGCTTCAGTTAGATTCATTATAAAGTTCGATCGTTTTTAATTTAAATTTAAAAATATGTTATGTCTGATATAAAATATTCACGCTTTATTCTTTCACTATAAAATAATTTTTAATGAATAATTCATACATCTATATTCAAGTGTCAAGGCTTACCGGATATCTCGTCACTTTATATATAATGCATATTGATTAATTTTATTAAATGTCAAAGTATTCGAATTCATTAAATTTGTTTAGACCTTATTTACGATTAATATTTTATGTATCAATATATATATATATATATATATATATATATATATATATATATATATATATATATATATATATATATTCGAATATTAATACATTTCGATCGTCTACGAAATATACATAAAAAATAATGCGTTACGCATCGATCACTTTCATCAAAATTGAATTGAAATATTGCAAATTCAAGAAAAATTGTTAATATAAAAATTAAGCACCTTAGATTTTATTCGACGTAAAAAAAAAATAAAACGATCTTACAATGACGGCACGCGTAACTTAATATTTTAATAATTCCATAAGTTTCATACCGATGCAAATACGATTACGATTCTAACAATGTATTAGTATGTACGAGTTCACGATGAAAAAAAAAATATATTATTATTATTAAATGGTTACATTGTTGAGGAAAAAAAAAAAGTAATTGCACATATACGGTATTTACAAAACATAATGAATATCTTTATTATATCAATGGTGACTTACATTAAATTACAAAATGAAGTACTTTTTATTAACGTGTAGTGTCAAAAAAAATATATTATATTGTCATTACGTTATATATATGTATATGTATATATATACACACACACACACAACAAACACACACATATATATCCTCATAGAATTATCGCAAAATATCTTTAGTTTTCGTATATAATAATTAAATAGTACAAACGAGAATTATACTTCTTTTTTTTTTTTTTTTTTCGTTTACTTTGTACTCCTTTTAATACGCATTTTATTAACACCGTCATTACGCGCCTTAAATAAAACCATATACGACTCTATAGCGCTTATAATGTCTTAAATTTGCATGAAATGAAATCTATAAATAGTAGACAGTAAACAGTAAACAAGTATTATCTAACTGGTTTTCTTTAATACAAAAAAAAAAAATATTTCACCTTTTCGGTATAATTTCTTTGTTACGTCAAACTTACTATATATGTATATATCTTATAACGATCAGGAGAGATAGAAAAAAAAAAAATAATAATAATAATAATAATGATAATAAACGAACGGAAATAGTGTCTTATTTCGATAAACGAACAATAGTAATTAATTAATAACGAACATACAATGCAATTAGATAAGTTTTGTTGTATGCTATACAGGCTTTTGAAATATATATGCGCGTACGATGAGAATGCTTGTGGAAAATTAATAAGTAATTATTGAATGAAAAGTTACAAAAAAAAAAAAAAAAAAAAAAAAATAAAAAAGAGAGAAAAAAAATGTTAATGCTTAGACGTATCAGCAAAGTGCACTTTCTTCCCTTGACCGTCCAAAGCCTCCATCAGGCTTGAAGTAAAACTGAATTCTGAAGTACTCTCGTCGTCTTGCATCCTAAAAAAGATATTGAATAGAATGTGAGCACAACGAATAATCGCGTTACCGGATAAAGAGAGTGTTTAATTGATATTCAAAAAAAAAATAAAATAAAATAAAATAAAAAAAAAATTAAAAAAAAAATTTTTTTAAATTTAAAAAAATTAAAAATATTATAATTACGTACAGTGTATCCAGGCTCGTAATACTGCCATTTAGATCGGGTATATTGGAGGTACCTTCTATTTTCAATAACTCTAGGAATGTATTAACGGACGCGACATAAATTCCTTTAGAATTGTTTACGCCTAAATATCGTATACTCGAGAGTTCGACCAGAGTTCTTTCTGGACTTTTAGACGAAAGCGTGTAAGCTTCCGCGTCCAATTTGACTATTTCGATCGACGAGAAATGTATGATGAATAGATATGGTTTTCGATAGGCTGAAAAGATACAAAAAAAAAAAAAAAAAAAAAAAATAAAAAGAAAACACGTTACAATTTCCACGTTTGTGTCCGTGCGTGTATATATACAGCAACGAATAATATTAGATAGCTATTTAATATTACCAAAAGCAAATGGTAAATGATTCCATGATGGATTAATGCTCCGTGTTCTGTGACCATTTTCATCGACGAACACGCCAAATTCATTGTAACAAAGCAAAAGTTCTACCGTCGAAGGCTTATGCGATACATTTAATACGCAAACAGGAAATATACCAAGTTTCGCAACCCCAAATAATGTTTCCTTTACCGAACTGGCATCATCTTCTGGGAAATCTTGAAAAAAATCGTTTTCGGATAACATATGTTTAATTATGAAATAAATTTATACATATATATATATATATTTTTTTTTTATTTTGATTATATATTAAGTATTAAAAAAAAAAAAAAAAAATTATTTCACTATTCGTCTTACCTTCGACGTAATAATTATTGAGATCAATTTGAAAGAATTTATTACATCCAACTATGAGACGATGTTTGGTAAATATAGCACAGCTGCAAGGTTTAGGCGTTTCAAACTCACGAATCCTAATGAAACCTCCACGATCTTCCTCGACGATCCACTTAAATAATCTATGTATTAATAGAATCGAGTAATAATAATAATAATAATAATAATAATAATAATAACAATAATATAATTTGTCATTATACGCGATTCGCTTAAGGGGAAGCTTAAAAATGTAAATGTAATATTTGTCACGTGAAACGTACATAACATACGATGCAAATGCAGCACAAAGGAATGAGTCTTGTAGCTGATAGAAATGACAACTTTCAGAACCCGTCAAAACGGCTTTCGTATTTATGGCTGGTCTAGAGCACTCGGCCGCAAGCGAATTACTCCTTAATTGTCTCAAGGAACAATAAACCAATTGCCTGTTCTCACCGGCTATCATAATGGCTACGTCCAAATGAGGATGCAGGGATAACTGATGCACCCTTTTCACACCGCGAATCGTCGTAAGTATTCTAGACTTTGTACCGCGATAAGAAAATAAACCTTCCTCTGCGCCAAGCAAAAGGACATTATTTTCTCCCACCAAATCTACCGCACAATTTATGTCCAACTGTAAAAGTATATATAACGTGGATTTTGGATAAATTTAATGAGTATATAAAAAAGAAAAAAGAAAAAAATTATACCTGATGCTTCTCTAGTTTTAATATAGTTTGATACTTTTCATTTCTTATCGTCTTAACGGATGAACATTGACTAGTAACGATTTTTAAAGCTTTCACCCAATTCTTTTTATCAGTCTGACTTAAAGCCATAATATCCAGCCTAGACGTAGGCCAGCATGTCGTTAAAGAATTGGACTCTATTCTAAAGATAAATGGTAGATCAGACTTAGCGGTTCCAATTACTTCGGCTTGTTCTATACTCTCCAGAATATTAAAACCATCTTTTTCATTTAGATCAATACTATGGATCGGTGTCATTCCGGACGATGGTTGATGATCGTATACACACAAACGCGATTCTTCCAATCTCAAGTAATTCCTTTCCCACGAGGATTTCGATCTCGCCGGCATTTTTATCCAACCCTCCATCGAAATATCACTGTTATTATTCTCTACGTCGTGAGGACCCTGCGAAACGATATAAATTATACAAATCCATATCTATTTTTCTTTTCTTATTTTTTCTTTTTTTTTTTTTTTTTTTTTTTTTTCACGTTAAATTATTGAAATAAATTTCAATCGACACTCGATCGAAATAAAATATCTACCATATCAGGTTTATCCGGTTGATCTATGGATAATGTTTGAATGCTACCGGCCAAGGACGATAGACTGTCTTCGCTGTTCTTCAATCTTCTACCGAATTGTTTAGTGAAATCTCCAGGAAGACCGCACGTCGCGGGTACGGATAGCGAACATTTCAAATGCGTCATAACTTGGCACTCGCTGCAAATGGCTGCGCGTTTACCGAATTGAATGGAATCGGAGCAGGCGGTGCATTTTCCAGCTCGCATTGGTAGGGCAACGTTAAATCTATGAGGAATATTATGGCCCATTCTCTGAGGCGACGAACGTTTATTAGTGAAAACGTCGTTCGTCGTTTCCGTGAGAGCGTTTGCCATAACAGGCCTTTTCATTTCCGGGGAAGATGGGGAGGAAGGTGCCGATGCAGATATGTGCATAGCCTTGTACGCCAATAATTGATCGGTCAAGGACTTCACCTTCGCTCGTTCCTTCGTAAGTTGATTTTCTAATTCGCGATAACCGATAGGCATGCTCGTACTGTTAGGCGGTATATTTTCCTTTTGTTTCGTACCGAGTATTTTGTCGCACATAGTTTTCTTTTTCTTACCGCATTCCTCCAATTTCAATTGCAAATAATCGATCAATTTCGCTTGCTGTTGCCTCGTACCCTCGGCTTTAACCTCTCTCTCCTGATAAAATTGTCTCATCTCGGCCAATACATTTTCCAATTCCGTTATCCTGTATCTAAGATCCTGTCCCTGATCAATGCTGTTTTGCAAATCGGCCATAAGGGAATAATTGACCTCCTTTAATTCGTGCAAACTCGTCAGATGTTGACTGCTTTCCTCCTTTACGATTATCGCCTCGGCCCTCGCCGTTTCCAAAGCCCGTTGCATCTCCGAATAGTCGCACTCGAAATCGCCGCACTTCGAGCTCAATGACTCCACCTGTTCGGTCAGTTCTTGCACCAATTTCTTATATTGATCCCTTTGAGCTATGAAACCGTTTCTCTCGGTCTCGACGTCGTTTATATCAGCCTCCAATCTTCGAAGGTCGCGCTCGGCGTTAAGCTTAGAATTTTTCTCGTCGTTATAAGCCGCCTGTATCTCGCGCAATTTTATTTCCGCGGCATCCAAGTCCTTTTGCAATTTCATTTTGTCCTGTATCAACATATTCTCTCGTGTTTCGTGATCGCTCGTCAATCTCTCGTAATCCGTCAGTTGTTCCTCGAGCACGGTACACGTTTCCTTGAGTAGCTCGATGTTGAGCTCGTAACCGTTAATTTCCTGTTCCAATTTTTCAACTTTAACCTCCAACTCCATTTTATCCTCGTTGTGTTTCGTGCTGGATTGCGACAAACGTTTATTTTCCGCGTTGAGACCGTCTATGCGATCCTGATACGCTCGCATTTGTTTACGCGTCGCGTCTACCTCCCTTCGTAACGAGGCACTCGTTGACTGAAGTTCCTCTATCTCGCGATTGGTTTGCGTCAATGCCTGCAACACGACAAATAATAATAATGACAACGCGATTAAAATTCGAAGGAATTCGTTCAACGAACAAATAAATCCCTTTTTTTTTTTTACCCTTTGCGCCGAATCCGCTTGCTGTTTATTTCTAGACGCTTCCTTCGTAATTTCCGTCAAAGACGTTTTTGCGCTGTCCAATTCTTTCAATAATTTTTTCGATCTCTCTTCGTCCTCCCTCGTCTTATTATTTATTCTGTCCAATAACTTTTGCTTTTCTTCCTGCAACGTTTTTATCTTTCCCTCGGCCGTTTTCGCCTCCCTCAATGCAATTCGTTTATCCAAATTACAATCCGACAATTCCTTTTCCTTTTTCCATAAATTCATTTGAGCCTGCCTTGCCGTTTGTCGTTCGCCAGAAAGATTTTCTCTCAAGGTCTCCAATTGTTGTTCTAATTTTTGCACTTGTTCCTGTAAATGCGAATTCTTTTCAAGCAAATTCTCCGATGATGTCACGTTCGTGCCCGATTCCATCGGTCCAGATTTTTTAAGACTAGCATTTTCGGCCTCCAACTTTGTAACACTCTGCTCCAAACGTTTCAACAGTTCCTCCAGATTGCCAACTTTACGTAAATGTTCCTCTAAAGTAAAAAAAAAAAAAAAAAAGAGAGAAAAAAAAAATAAACAATAAAATGAGTAACGCAGATTCTTTTGTTTTTAAATACGATTATAGACGTACCTTCTTTATCCAGAGAATCTTGTAGTCTTTTTTGCAAAGCAACTTTATCTTGCGTAGCTTGTTCCAAGTTCAAAGCAAGGGTTTCGTTCTGTTCCAAATTTATTATGGTATCGTTCAAATCAGATTTAGTTGCCTAAAAAAAAAAAAAAAAAGAAATAATGGGTGTCAAAAAAATTATTTTCTTGTAATTCATACACACATATGAAATAAAAGAAGACACGATTATTCGATTAATATGTTGTAATTTTTTTAAGTGAACTCTCACCTCCAATTGTTCCTTAAGTTGTACATTTTCTGCCTTCAATCTTTCAAGTTGTTCTCGCATATTAGCAAACGTTTGTTCCGATATCTGCGCATTTTCCAATTGTTTGGTTCTCTCTTGCAACTGTTTCCTTAAAGTTTCTATTTCTGTATCTCTGACAGGTATTGTAACTTGCACAGCACGTAATTGCTCTTGACAATCCTTAAGTTCATTCTGAGCTAATTCCAAAGCAACATGGAGCCTCGACTGACGACAATGATTAGAATCCTGTTCGTTCCTTAATTTTACTTCTAATTCGGTATTTTTCGCTATTTCAAAATCTAACTTCGCACGTAATTCGGATATTTGATTATGCGAACGATTTGCTATTTCTTCTAATTTTGTTTCAACACCTTGAACGCTCTGCCGATTAAGCTCTCGGGTTTTAGCTAAAGATTCCTTGTATTGCATCTGTTATAAAAATTGTATTATATTATATTTTCCTTCGCTCGTATCCGCACAAAACACAATGAACGCTCTAAAGAGTATTATAACAAATATAACCAACCTGAAATAGTCTAAGTTTATGTAATTCGGCATTTGCGGTTTCGAGTTCGCATTCTGCTCTCTGTAACCTTGAACTCATTTCATTGTTACTTGTACACAATTCTGTAATGCGAGTAGTTTGGGTTTCGATGTGTTTGTTGAGCTGCACAATTTTTTCTTTTTCCGCATTTTCCCATTTACGCTTAGCATCTTTTATAAGAGCAAGAGCTTTGCTCTCTAAATCCCTCCTTTCTTGACGTTCCAATTCTAAAGAATTCATGAAGAACAATTATGCGCGATATAAGAAATGATCATATAATATGATCTACTATACGGTTATACTTTCAAAAATTTTTTATGATTTCTTATGTCACAAATAACATTAATGTAATATACTTTACATTAATATTGATGTAATAAATTTTATTTTATTTTAATATTCTACTTCATATACTACAACACAATTACAAATATCATGTAAAGGTAAACAAATAATATTTTTTTGCATTCAAAACATTATGGCAACTTTGTAAAAGTGACAATGTTGCCATTATTCTACCTATGAATGATTCATAAAAATGTACCTAATGTCCTCTTTACTGCTGCCAATTCTGATCTTGTTGTAATTAACTCTCGTTCTAGTTTATCCCTTTCTTTATTAGACGCTTCCAATCGTTTTACTTTTTCCTCCAATTGATATTCTAACTGGACAATTTCTCGAACCTTATCTTGAAGTTCAAGAATTTTTTTTTGTTTTTCCTGTATCTCCTTTTTCTTATAATCTAATTGCATTTCCAATTCCATTTTTTCCTTTGAATATTTATCGGACTGTAATAACGGATGTTTAGAATACCTAAATTCAAGAAAAGGTCCTTCCGAACTATGTTTAGACAAATGCTTGGTTTCCAACTTTGAAGATTTTTCAAAATCCATTTGATCGCCTGTTATGTAAATAAGCACAAATGTATATATAGATACATATTTAAAAAGTAAATAAAGGAAAAAAGAATCAAAATGCTTTCAGGTATGTTGAAAGCACGCATACTATCAAAAATTACCTAAACTTTTTTTCGTTTCTACCGAATCTTCATTTTTTAAATTTACTAATTCCTGTTTCAATTTACTAGTCTCTTTATCAAATGTTTCTAACTTGCCTCTATGTATCCTCTTTTCATTTCCATTTTGTAAATTTGATGGTGACTTAAATTTTTCATCTGTCTTATCATTGGACGCTAACATCTTTGTATTCTATGGATAGTACTTATAAACAATATCATTATCATCTACTCTAACTATTTATAGTATCTAACAAAGGGTCTCTAATTCAATTGATCAAAAAATATATATATATATATGTATATAATTCTCTACTTACTATATTTGAAACTTGTTTTAAATAGTTATTTCAACAAAATCAAATGTCTTCTCCATTTGAAAAAATATTTTTTTCTTTTTCTTACAGATATCCATGTGCACTGTTCATACCGTAATACGATTCACTTAAGAAAAATGTAACTTTTATCATAAATAACAATGCGATATATATCACCACATTCAAATAAATAAACGGTGATCTTTTGTCGGATTGATATATTTACATAATGAATATATCATTTGTATTAGAGAACGACGATTAAATCGTATAAAATTATGTTAAAAATGAAACGATCAAAAGATTGCAATTCCTCATTTATAACTTCACTGCATCTTTCAACAATACGCTGTTCATAACGGTCGCGCTACAAACTCCATGATGTTAATATTCAAAATTATCTCTCCGAGGCATTACGATGATTCGTTCAAAACGACAAATTTCTTATTCTAAACAACCAATAGAAACGCGGATATAAGTGTAACAAGACATCTTTCCATTGAACATTTTCGTCAGTTTTCAAATAATTCGCTCGTAAGATGGCGGACGAAAGAAGTTCACCGATTGGTGAACATATTTCCGATTAACTTTTAGTTTGACGATTTTCGAAATAAAATTATATGGAAAGTTTATTATCCAATCAAAAATTCTAATACTTCGATGTATTTACGAATTATAAAAGCCTATATATATATATAAAGATAGAAAAGTGAAGATCATTATAATCGAAACTAAATTAAAAAGTGTTTTCACATACATGTGGAGAACTCATGTAAGTAGTATGTCTAAATCGTATACGGTATGTTCCGTGCATGGAGGAAGTTATTGCGAAGTATAAATATTATTTCCCTTTTTAACATTGTAGTGAAGAAGTCCACGAAACCTAAGAAAGTGTATCGAAATTAATAGGACGGTAATTTTTATAAAATATGGAATTGATTACAATAGAATTAAGACCTCGTCTTCGATCTTGTACAGTTTTTCTATTTATGAAAAATTCCATAACCTTAGATAAAGTAAAAATTAAACTCTTGGAAACAAGTATTATGTTGTCAATAGGGGAAAATGTAACATATATCACATTGCCAAATATAAAAATTGTACCAACATCATTGTCTTCCTTGAGCGTAATAGATAGATGGGTGTGTTTTCGTTTAAATACTAGGCCGTCGGATTCAGAATTTGGATCATTTCAAAGTGAGGTTATTACTAATAGAAAGGCACGATTTAATATGTTAGAAAATAAGAAAAAGTTAATTGAAAATTCTAAATGTACGATATTGTGTACGTGCTGTAAGAATGTATTTTGTAACGAGCTTTATTTCCAAAGAGTTTTACCACTTCCTGACGTCGACTTCGACCCATCCGAATGGTTTTGTCATAAACAGGACATAGATTTCATGTTACTTTTACATCCAAATAAATTAGATCTCTTTTATGGCCTATTTTTTTCAATAATAAATAACACTATCTTTTACAATTATAGAAAAAATAAAAAAGACATTTTGTGCAATAGGTGTTTGTCTAATGTAGGAATTCAGGATAAGGGTAGTTCGTTTAAGATTTGGGATTGTTGCGTTGATTATAAATTGGAGGCTAATAAAATAATTATCGAAGAAGTATCTAATCCTCTCAATGATTTTATAACAATTGTTAAAAATTTCATTAACAATAGTACATTTGGTGATATTATTTTAGAATGTTCATTGGATAAACAATCGCATTATATAGTAATTAAACCGATGGATGTAGGGTTAGGTATACTTATAGAAGGAGATGTAAAATGTAACGGTGACAAGATTAATCTAAAAGAAGCTTCTGTTACTAAAGTATTGTACAAATATGTAACAGACAAAATGATTTTACCTGATGATAGTATTATTGGAAAGAATTATGAAGTAAGTTTATCTATGATTGAGGCTGGATTTAATTACTTATTATCATCGACAAAACGATTTCCAAAACATTATAAAACCATTGAGGATTATTACGTTGCTTATATAAATCTAGAATAAATTGATTAACTGTTTTGATTGTTAAAAAAAAAAAAAGAAAAAAAAATGTATATAAGAAAATATATCATTTTTCAAACGACTTATTTTCTTAAATTTCATGTACCATGTTATGCATGATATAGTATAAACAACCACGCATATATATATATATTTTTTTTTTTTTTTTTTTGAACAAATTAATAACATTTTATTGAATCATCAATTTACAGTTTTCTTAACGTATTTCCACTACTATGCTACTAGGCTGTATTGTACAGTATTAATTTCCTATATTCTGGCACTATATTCCAATTTTATTTAAAAGTATTATCGCTGCTTTAGATATAGCAGCACTAAAAAATTAAACGTAAATTATATACTTTTATAATTTTTATTACTTCTTGAAGTGCCTATTTATTTATCAAATTAAATGCGATGCAAGAAAATATAAAAGGACAGAAAAAAAAATATGTATAACATTAATGTATACATATAATTAAAGTGCATGTACGTAATTTTATCTTATTAACTTCTATTGATTTACATATGTATATATGTATAATTTTACGAACGTCAAGAAAAATAATATTGTAAATGCTAATAAAACTATCTCCATAGCATAAAAGAGAAACATATATTTTGATTTGCTACTTTTTCTTATTGTTAACATTTTTTATGTATTTGATGCAACCAACATACAAGTATAAGTTATAGAAGAATTTGTGAATTATACAGTTTATAATTAAGAACTTTCATGAAAACAATGTTTCGTATAAATTTTTACGAAAATTGTTGTACCATTAATAGACAATGATATAAAATATATAATAAACATGCAGTTTTTAAGACTCGTATGCATTAAAGATAATCATTTA
Source organism: Dolichovespula saxonica (assembly GCA_911387935.1). Classification (NCBI taxonomy): domain Eukaryota; kingdom Metazoa; phylum Arthropoda; class Insecta; order Hymenoptera; family Vespidae; genus Dolichovespula; species Dolichovespula saxonica. Next base: position 9,262,555 of record OU426997.1, on the reverse strand, counting down.
CAATAATCTTGGAAATTTAATGATCTTTGGTTATTTGTTTTAATGTGAATTATTAAAATTTAAAAAAGAATTTTCAAAACAGCATAAGCATATATTATTTTATCAATTATTTTAGACTGTTTAAAATTATACATATGTAACTTTAGATATAAATGAAACTTTATTCGCAAATAAGTTATAGCCTATGTATTATAATTATTCTTACATTCTTTTTTTAATTACGTACATTATACAGTATAAGCACTGAGGTGTACTGTATGCATCTATATCATTGACAGTTCTATAAAAATAAATCTTTAAGGCTAATATTTAATTACAATTAATATAAATAATTTCAATTTCTTGCATCCTCTATTTTGTTTGTATAATAAAAGCTTATATACCCAAATTATAAGGTCAATTAAAATAAGGTAATAGTCTTAATTATTTGTTCTAATTATATAAATTCTGGATAACATAATAGTATAATATTTTGGACATTAATGTCACTAAATAAGGTAGGTGCCTTTTAAAGAGTTAGGCCACAAACATCATACTATACTGCAATACTTACATTTTCATTTTGTAATAAAGCATCATGTACCATCTACGTTGCACTTGTTTCATTGTGAAAAACATGCAATCTTTCAGATAGTGGTGCAGTATAAGCCCAACCATTGTCTTTGATCTCTTTAAACAGCTATAGAATAAAAAAAAATGAACATTTTATAAATGGTATCACAAAGTAAATAATAATTCTTCAAGATATAGAAGTATATATTAAAGTTACTTTTGTCTGCCATGTTTCATTATTCTCTTTGCGTAGACGGGCTTCATCTCGTTGTTTTTGTTCAATTGCGTATTTCGCAGCTGTGGCCTTATCCATATCATTAATACGTAAACCCATTGTCACTTCTCGCCACACTTTTCTTGATTCATATTCTTCTTGCTCGCATATCGGTTTAACTAACTTTTTTTCTATTGGAAGTTCTCTAACATCAAACGTTTCAACTCTCTAAAACAATAAAAACGACATAATTATAATAAATATATATATATATATGATTAGACAAAATGCACGTAAAATATTTTCTATACTTACTCCATCGACCCATTTCGCTTCCATAGCACCATTCCATTCTCCGTTTATAACAAGAAATGGTTTTTTATCCGCCGGTTGAGTAACATGACAAGTAATTCTATTACGTTTTCCACCATAAAAAGGTTTTGTTAAAAATTCTACTGTTGCGTGATACCCAGTTTGTGCACAACTTATAGTGGCTACTCCTCCTAATTCTATCCAGGGAACAGTAAGAATTGATCTGCCATAACCATTTGGAAAAGTTAAAACATACTCTTCACCATGTTCTAGTACATTTACCCAACCCTTTCCAATATTATGCACTCCTATACTGAGTCCCAAAAATTTGCTCTTTGTCCAAACGTGGGCGGAAAAACTTATCTTTTTTGCATAATGTTCTGCGTAAAAAGCACTCACTGCAACGTACAAAAAATATAAGTACGACTATGAATTATTCATAAATCATACAATGCATATACCTGGAGGATGATGAGAAACTTGTTCGGCGATGAATGACAGTTGATTTTCTTTGCACCATGGAACCGGTCCTTCTGTTACATTCTTCGTATCAATATTTACATCATCTGTACAATTTTCATTAACAAGATTCCAATGGCATCGAAAAATTTCACCCAATATAGGATTGTACGGTTTCTTAGCTACGCCAGATCTACGGCCAGCATGAAAACTGCATAAATACCAGCGTACTACTTGTACCATCCTTTCTCTAGGTGTAGGCATATCTGCAATGCTATAATTTTTATATATAACTTAATATCACTTTCTTTTATAATTACCTTTATAATATTGATCTTCTGGGAAATCATATTTACCTTACAAATTGATCGGGATGAGTAAAATAATCTGCATACATTTCAAGAAGCGATCTACGTTCCAAAATAAAGGTAGGCAATGCAACTTTGGTTAAATCCATACCGATTTTTACTTGTGACAGAAGATGTGTCACAACTGATCCATGGCTTTCCATGGAATCCACTAAAATGAAAGGTGATAATTTTAGTTTAAAAAAGGTGTTAACTAATATGTGTGCGTTAATAAATTTGTAGATACTAACTTTCTGTGTCGCTCTCTTCCTCGTACAAGGCTGTAGATATACACATTTTATCATAAAAAAAAAAAATAATAACACGATTGTAATATTTATACATTAATAGATATTTTTCTTATTATTTTGAAAATAAGTTAATGATTGGATTTATATATTTTTTTTAATATTCATTATCAACTTAACCTTGCATTTTGAAAGATGAATGCATAACTTACTATTTATATCTATATTCAACATATTGTTTTTGTAGATTATACCAACTAGTATCCATTCCTAAAAACTCTCACTTCTGTCAAAATCAGCTATGGTTGATGCAAAATACTTTGTTGTACAATAATTTGATCATATATTGAACAAACATCAACAAAACTTTTATATAACTCTGTGTGATAGTTTATTATCATGTTTTGTAATATTCCAATATAGATTCAATTGTTCTTTCTAAAATTAATTATTAAATTTCTCAAAGAAAATCGACTGTCGAAAATTCACACAACACAAGTGTTTCACATATTATGTGACATACTATCTAATCAATAATTACAGCGACCGGTAATGTCAATTCCGATAAATTTTTGTTATCGACATTTAAAACACGTTCTAGCGGATATTATATTCATTACAGATTTGGTAAGAGTTTTGGAAAAAAAAGAAATGTTTACTATTCTACTTCTTTGATTTTTATAATATATATATATATATATATATATATATATATATATATATAACAAAAAAATTGATAGTAAAATATTTAATAAAAATATATACACACAACAAATGAAAAAAATATTTATAACTTATCATTTTATTACATGATTAAAGTGCTTCACAGCTATTGTAAATTCCGTGCTTTTTTTTTATTATTATTATTATTATTATATTGTAGAAAGAAAATAATAGTTAATAGGTACTTACCATCATAGTCTACAGAACCATCTCCCTTTATAGGTGGTAATGGAGATTGTTTACGCATATCTCCAGCAATTTCTCCAATTGATTGAAAACGATCACTTTCACGTCGTCTACTACACAGTGTGTTAATACAGTATAATATTAAATAATTTATATACATATCCATATATTAATTTGTTAATACGATGTTAATACGATGTTAATATTTGTTAATATTTCATCCAATTAAATTTATCACCAATCTTTAATAGAAATATGAAATAAGTATACTTACAGAGAGATATGATTTTGTGCTGTCAAAGGAGGTGACAATTCATCGGCTGCATCGTAATAATCTTCATCTTCATCCGACGAGGAATATGAAAACTGAGGTACTGGAAGATCTCTATTATCAACAACTAAAACATAATAAAGTACAGTTGATAATTTCTATAAATGTAATATTTTTAAATAGAAAGAAATTGGAATATCAACCATTGGGTATTCTTGATTCCGTACATTCTGAACCCAATTCGATACCAGTTTGCACCGTTGATTCTGGTTCTGTAACTGCAACTATAAATATTTCATAAATCAATATTCGAAAAATTAAAATAGGTTTAAACGAAAATAATCAAATGAATACCATGATTTATAGGTGGTGTAGAATTCATTGTATCGGTGGAAGGTCCTCTATATATACCATTGACAGGTATAGCTGTGTTCTGAAATTATTCAGAGGAGAATGATAAGTTTGATTGAAAAGAATGAAATATATAATATCCATAATACCTTCGCAATTTGTAATTGAACTATGGTATGCTTAACAGAATTCAGCATTGCATTTGCTTGTGTCAAAACTGCTGCATAGTTTTCTTGCTTTTCTTCATTTTCCGCCTCTATACTTTCCTGTTTTGTTTCAATTAATTTTATTTGATCAATTAACAGTTGGAGATAAGCATCCGCTTCTGCCACTTTACGATTGAAATCTTGTTTGGGTGGTGATTTTTTTGGATCCCATCGCTAAATTCCATACATAATTTTTCTACATATCTGTATGAAATAATATATTATAAAGAAAAAAAATAAAATGATATCTTTGTAGTCGTACCGCATGCGAGTGACGCAATATTGTATCCTCTAGAGCACGGACCCAACGTTCACGTTCCTCGCCGTTGCGCGTTTGGAAATGAAAAGTTTTTGGATCGTCTTTGTAAGACGACGTAGTTATTGTAAATGTACTATCGTCCTCATCGTCAATACCTATAATTGCACCTCTTAATCGTACACATCCTCTACGAGCACCGCGCATCATTTTCTCTTTACTCTAAAAATAAAATGTGTTTATATCTTAGTATTGCCAATGTTTCTTATTTAGATAGAATAATATCAATTATTTATTAAAAATACATTCCTAATGTAAACATAGATTATTATTCCATCTTAATTATACAGAATTTGGATTTTCTCAAATTTTTCGATTTATGTAATGTAAAAATTAATGCAATTTAATAAAATCTTAATTAAATTATTTATAAAGCCCGCGAATTTGTAACGAAGGGTGTAACCTGTAAAGGATACTAGTATATTTCGCATATTTTACGTAAATTTTACACGATACTCACGGTATAATATGACAATAAGCCAGCATTGTCATCTAAAACAAACCACCGATATTGCCATCCATTAACAACATTTGTCCATTTACTGAGCGAACCCTCCATCGTCGACATTATTTGTTGCGCGCTTGCTGATTATGACTGTATTAGAATTTATATAAAAATCAGAGTGAAAACTTAAAAATATAAATCTTGGAATCAAGTTCTAATCTGTAACGAACAATTTCATTCGCAAACACATGCCAGGGGCTCGATCAAATATATGCACACATACGTATTTACACGGAAACTATTCAATCTAACGAGTATAAAATAATTTCAAATATCAGATTGCATTTGTTAAAATATTTATTTTGAGCTCTCCTTCTTTTTGCACTCATACAAATCGTAGATAGGTGAAAAAAATTTTTACTAAAAAGTATTTAAATTATTAAAATCGTTCGAGAAAATATATATAGAAATTCACTTATTATTTCATCGAATGATATTAAACTGTATTGCTTTGTAAAGATCGAAATTTTCTTTTAACGTTGATAATAATGCATTTAAAGTCCATACTATTTTGAACAGATTTATAGATAATTTTTTGTAGCATTGTAATGAGTCGCCATCTATGGAATACATACACAACGAAAAGATTTGTCAATTGCCATTTTGTCTATTCAGTCAATGATGCGTGTTATTGCAAACAAAGGAAAAATAGTGTAGTATATAGAATTATTTACTTTATTCCGAACCATTAGCCAGTGCGTGCCAAAAGATATTGTTTTATTAGTTTAAATTGTTTAAAGATTAATTCAATAAATCATTATGAGTTCAGAATTAGTACTGGGCATACGATCGAATTTACAAAATTTAACAACTATCAAATTACGGGATATTAATTTAAAAAACAGAGTAGAAGACTTGAGATACAAGACTGCGGCGAAAGTGAATTTATCTAAGGAGTCATTCGGTGAGAAAATTAATTTATTTTTAATTTAGAAAATTCATTGTTCTAACCTATCTTTATCATTGAATTTCATATCTTTCAAACGTTTATTATTTAATAACGTCTTATTAAACAGAACTCATATATTGTGGATGTATCCTGGAAGATGACACAACTCTAGAAGCTTGTGGACTTAAAAGCGGCGCGATGGTACATGTTTTAATGAAAAAGGAAGTTGAACCTCCAGTACCGATGAAATATATATCAGAAGAAAGTATCCTACAGTTGGCTTCTACGTTTAAATCTTTTATCGAAAATCCTGCGTTTAGAAGTGCTTTACACGTAATTATCGACGATATAATATACATTTAATTAAATACATATAAGCAAAGTAAAGACTCCTGTGCAATAATGTATTTCAGCGTTTAAGTAAAAGACCAGAAGTTATAGATAACATCATTTCATCATCTTTCGGATTGCACGAGGACTCTGTTGCAATCGCTATGTTACAGGATCCAGATCTAATGGGCCATTTTACAGATATAGATACTATTAAAAGGTAAGATATTTATCGATAAGTCTTTTACACTTATCAACGAATCTTTAATAAAATTAGATGGCATTTAAAATTATTTAACTATGTTACAGAATTGCGGAATTACATCCGGTACTAGTAGAAGCCGCACAAAATTTAGCAGCTGCCGTACACGAAGAAGCCCACAACAATGCTACTGCCGGTTCTAATTCCTCCATGTTGAATACGCCACCCACCGCTTACTCTTACAGTCTAGATAATTTGAGCGACGACGAAGAAATGGCTGGTGATTCTTCGCAATCGTCGGACTCCACTCAACCATCGAATTTGTCCGCCAATTCATCCAACACTATTACTACGGCACGGCTTGCGGCAGCTCTATCGAGGGCAGGAAGTCGTGCTTTTCCATTATCGAACTCCCCATCTTCCACGTCGGCTAGTAGTACAAATTCAGGCGTTATAACTACCGAGATGTTCACACAGGCTATGCAACAAGCATTTGCGACGACCCCTGCTTCAACTGCCCCGGCAGCTCCAACAGCTCCGACGGCACCAACTTCTTTGTCTCCCGTGTTACATCCAACTCTTCCGGAATCTACGGATCTACAAAGGCAATTGGCGCAAATGCACGAAATGGGTCTACAAGACGATAATACCAACGTCCAAGCGTTGATACTAACGAATGGGAATGTACAAGCCGCGATCGAACTTGTATTTAATAGTTTCAGCGATAATTAAGAAATTCGTAATAAAAAAAAAAAAAAAAACTCGCTCTCACAATCACCGATAAGAGGGTCCTCTTCGTCATAAACTTTCAAAGGTTATCTTCTTAATTTAGATTGTTCTTTAACAATTACTGATAGGATTATATTAAAATTGGACGGTATACATGAGGTAAATGTTCTCTCAAAGGACAATTCTTTCGTTATTTATTGTTATTCGTTTAAATTATCCCATCGAGAAATATAGTTGATTAATGGTAAGGAGATTGCAAGATATACATATATATAGATATTGAACACACATATATATATATATATATGATACAATACTTGATGCATTTTGAAGGAATTATAAAAAAAAAAAAAAAAAAAAAAAAAGAAGAAGAAAAAAAGACAAAACTCGCACACGAAATATAAGTTTGTTTATTGTACGTTTTTATTAAAACAAAGACAAAACAAAAATTACATGTGTCCCTTTGATCGCCCGCATTATTCTTTGAACGTGGATAATATGATGTAATTAAAAAAGAATAATAATAAAAATTAATGGACGTTGTTAGATACCGAACGAAAGCTCCGATAGAGATTCGTTTTAACTTGCACCGTGATATTTATGACTGGAAGTGGTAGGACGCATAGGAGCCAGCAGTCGAAGTAACAAAGAGTAACCAAATGGTAGGGGGTGGTAGTGGTAATGGTGGTGGTGGTGGTGGTGGAGGTGGTGGTATACTCGGTGGGGGGAGAGAGGGTAACCGCTTACTCCTCTTCTCCCTAGAGGTTGTCAGTGACAGTCGAGCTGTCGCGTCGTTAAAACGCACGGAGGGAGCTTCTCGAATTGCATAGCCGAGAAAAGCGTCCGTTACACCCGGCACCCGGTGACCGCTAATACGCGTGTGTGTACGTCCAATAATACGAGTAGTAATCGCACGTGTATGAAGAAAGAGAGAAAGAGAGGTGATCGTGTCGATATTTATAACGGAACTCATCGTAGACTCATCGGACCTATACAATCTGGAACGGAAAGGTACGAAAAGAAGACGAAGACGAAGAAGAAGATGGGGAGAGGGGGGGAGAGAATTAAATTCGTTTCGTTAGAAGGTTATACGCAAGGGTAGTATACCGTGTATTCCGTTGATCGTATTATCGATAGGCAAGACGCACATATTAGACGTTAATATATGTATATATATATGTGTGTATATATATATATATATATATATATATATATATATATATTTATATAAAAGATTGGATACGAAAAATAATATTGCCGAAATAATAGGAAGCGATTTTATTCTTCGATCAAACCAGAGATTCGTTTAGTATTTCTCTCTCTCTCTCTCTCTCTCTCTCTCGTTGCCGATGTTAACACCGATTCGTTCGAAGGTTCTTTCGTAAAAATGTCGCCAGAGCGCGGTAACGTTTTTCTCCCTTTTTTCTCCCCTGTTTTCTTCCTTTTCTTCTTCTTCTTCTTCTTCTTCTTCATCATCATCATCATCATTATTATTCATTTCTTTTTTTGAAATTCAACCCCTTGCCATGTGATTTTCAGTGATACGTTGCAGCACGCAATGGCGAAGAATTGGCACCGTTAGAAGAGGGCCGTTATCTCGAAGCACGAATATTTCCGAGTCCTTTCTTCCTCCTCTTTCTTTTCTTCTTCTTCTTCTTCTTCTTCTTCTTCTTTTTCTCTATTTTCTCATCGGCCCGATTACGAGGGGGGACAAAGGTGCGACTCCTTTTTCCAACGAATATCTTCTAATGCCTCTTACCTGAACGAAGGAACTATTTTTCATCGAAGTGATTCGTTATGGGAGACATCAAAATGCAGCCAGCCTCTTCGTATTATTTTCTTCTTCTTCTTTATTTTTCTTCATTTCTTCCCGTCTTTCTTTCTTTCTCTGCTCTCCTCCCCCGATTCCGTACCCGTCATCTTTCATCGGCAATCACCGTTCGTATTTTCAAATGATCGAAAAAAAAAAATTAATCCTCCATTCGGCTCCAGCGCGTTTTATTTTCCTACGATCGAGCGATCATATTATTATTATTATTATTATTATTATTATTATTATTATTATTATTATTATTATTATTATTATTATTATGTATTCGGCGGCGTCAAGCCGTGATCATGTATACGATTCTTCTTGGAAATTACGATTAATCTCTCACTTTTTCTCTCTCGTTCGAACATCTCTATTCCTTAGACGTTAGAAAAGTTTTGTTGGTATGGTTGCGTCGTCGTCGTTGTCGTTGTGTGGTTCGAGCATGCGTGCCCATTTAAATCGTATTCTAGGTTAACGACATTTTCACATTGAAAACGATCTTTTACTCCTTGCGATTTTTCATTCGATATACGATTCATTCGGCTATTAAAATCGATTAGTTCGTTATCGTCGTCGTCTAAGATGGTGTCTGCTTTGTAAGAATGCATTTACATTTTCGAGGATATATATATATATATATATAATGTGTGTGCGTGCGTGCGTGTGTATATACATGTGTGTGTGTGTGTGTACACGTACGAATTGAGATGTGTAAAAGAAAGCAATTTCGTTCGTCCTTGAATACGTTAAACTGTCACCGTACATCTCGAGGTCGCTATTAAAAGTATACAAATGGTTAATGAATTGGCGACAAGAGAAATGCAAATAGAAGAAAACGTCTTGTTTGATCTAATTAAATCGATTGTCGTCATTACATATATACTCGTTCTTACTGTATGTACGGTGTATTATTTAATTAACTATACAAAGTATTTATTATAAAATTCCATCGATTCATACGTCCTTCATTTGAACATACCCGCTCTTTTTCTTTTCAAATCTCATGAAAATTTTCTTTGATGTTGATATTTCGATGTATTCTTTTCTTTTTTTTATATAAGCATACATACATATATACACACACACACATACACGAGGAGTCATAATTTTAAGCGTGAAGACATAATTTTAATTTCAAGCGAGTCTCGAGATATCGCGTTATTAATGCACATATTAAATCGATTATCGTTGTTCGAATATGGACGAATATCATCGAGTTTTAACGATGTATATATCGTTGTTAGAAATTCATGTATAAAGTTCGACACGTGCGTATTACATGTTTCATCGATTTGATAGTTTAATTAAACCGGTGTCGAGAGTAAAAGACTTCAAATAATAAGACGAAGAAGGCGAAGCGTTCTCACTCGCGTGGAAACGGTGGATCGTCCCACGAGGAGGGGGATTTGGGGTGAGTGGTGGGGGGTGGGGGCGTGTGCGGAGGAGGGCGGCGGCAGAATTAATTCGATGATTAAATGACTCCGCGCATTAACGTGCTAGGAGACGGTAATTATGCATGCGCTCGGAAATAAACAAGTGTAATTTCATAATTGTCTAGTATAAGTCATGCGGTACTCGTTAACTAATTGTGATCACCGGCCAAGGGCACGCGACGATTGGCCGCCGATCGATCGATCGATCGATCGATCGATTCATCCATCCTTCGATCGTTCGATCGCAACTTCGTGGAAAAAGAATCGCGCTTGTTACATGAATTTTTTTTCCTTGTTCTCTCTCTCTCTCTCCTTTTTTTTTTAATTTGATTTCATAATTATATTTCTATATTTTTATGAATCAGACGGT
>OU426997.1:9194599-9247099 GCA_911387935.1 Dolichovespula saxonica | reverse complement strand
TCCTTCTAAATAATGAAACATGATTTTTCTGTAATTTCAGGACAATCTATACTCTTGATTCTTACAACTACAGTAGTTACGACCATTACATCTTTGTCGATGTCGGCGATTAGTACGAACGGACTTATAAAAGGAGGTATAAAAATTCGTGTAGCACATATATACACACACATATATATATATACACATCGTCCGTAAATATATATATATGATGTCGTTAGATATTTAAACAACTTATTGTTTATATCACAGGTGGAACTTATTATATGATATCTCGTTCGCTTGGACCAGAGTTCGGTGGTTCAATAGGATTAATATTTTCTTTAGCGAACGCAGTCGCCTGTTCCATGTACGTAGTAGGATTCTGCGAGAGTATGGTTGGTTGTCTTGAACCTTATCAAATGTGCATGGTGGACTGTGCCAGTACGGACATTAGAATTATAGGTTCGATAGAGAAATATCCTCAAAAAAAAAAAAAAAAAAAAGAAAAAAAAAATATATATATTATAGATCCATCCGGGAATAGTGTTTTGATGTTGGCCTTTTCATTAATAGGTTGCGTGACCATAGTTCTCCTTCTCTTGATCGTAATGATAGGTTTGGAATGGGAAGCAAAGGCTCAGATCGGTCTTCTGGTGATACTTCTTGCGGCTATAGTTGATTTCATGATTGGTACCTTTATAGGGCCGAAAAACGACGAGGAAAAGGCGCAAGGATTTATAGGATATAACGGTATAAAAATGATTTACATTCAACATCGAATCAACGTTTCCTTTCTTTCGATAATTCTCCCCTTTCTTAATATCATTCGTTTTTACAGCCGATCTATTCATGGATAATTTGCATTCGGACTACAGATACAGCGAAGGCGTTAAACACGACTTCTTTTCAATCCTAGCCATCTTCTTTCCGGCAGCAACAGGTATCCTGGCAGGTGCGAATATATCCGGTGACTTGAAGGTGATTTAGTCCTTTCGTCTATATACAACAACGTCATCCTTTCATTATTATTTTCTTTTTTCTTTTTCCTTTTTCCTATTTTACACGTACATCTCGTTCATACGAACATTACGATATTGGTTGATTATGGGGATCTGAGTACAACGGCTTAATTGTGTACGTTTTATGTCACTCACTTCCCAATAGGATCCTCAATCGGCGATACCAAAGGGAACGTTACTTGCGATATTATTAACGACACTATCGTATATTCTTATGGCAATTATGGTTGGAGGTAGCGTCATGCGAGACGCTTCCGGTGATATAAATGACTTAAGAACAACCGTTAATAATTCTTACGTCGTGCAATCGTTTCTCGACGTAAGAAACGACACTTCCGAAGAAAATGTTACCATTGCTGGGAATTGGAGCGAGACCATTTGGAGCGTGTACGATACAAAATTCAATTGTACGCCCGGATGTAACTATGGAACTCACAATAGCTTTAAGGTTTGCTTTATAATTAAGAGATCCGTCCGTTTATAAGAAGGATATAATATATATAAATATTTATATATATATATATATATATATATATATTTATATATGAGTACAACGATGGCGATTATTTTTATAGGTAATCGAATTAGTATCCGCTTTTGGTCCGTTTATTTATGCTGGCTGTTTCGCAGCAACTCTATCAAGTGCCTTAGCCTCATTGGTATCCGCACCAAAGGTATTCCAAGCTCTCTGCCTTGACAATCTTTATCCTGGAATAGGATGGTTTAGCGGAGATAAAGACAAGGAACCTATTCGCGGATATTTTCTTACCGTGGTCATTGCTGTTGGCTTTATCCTAATCGGTAAATATTATATATTTAATCGAAACGTATAATTGATATATATTCATCACGGCGATGCGTTAGCCATTGAGGATCGTTCTCTTTCCTTCTTTTTTTTCCTTTCTTTTTTTTCTTTTTTTTTTTTTTTCTTCTAGGAGAGTTAAACGTTATCGCTCCACTGATATCGAATTTCTTCCTGGCCGCATACACTCTTATCAATTTCAGCACTTTTCATGCTTCTCTAGCAAGACCGATCGGCTGGCGACCAACGTTCAAGGTAGATATTATGCATTTCAATTCTTTCCTGTCGTAATAGCCATAAAATATCTTTTTTTTTTCTTTTTTCTTTTTTCTTTTTTTTTTTTTTTTGCGCCCGCACATAACGGGCGACACATTCTCAAACAAATTTTTATCCGAACGCCGTAATCCCCGCCCCCTCTCGTATGGATTTAACGATTTCGATTGGAAAGATTTAATTTCTTATTGTAAAAGAAATATTATTTTCCTTTCGACCGATACGTTGTAATAAATTTTCTTGATGTATTTTCAGTATTACAACATGTGGCTCAGTCTTGCCGGTTCGGTTCTATGCGTTTCTGTGATGTTTTTGATCTCATGGTGGACAGCCTTGATTACCTTGTTCGTAGTTCTAGCGCTTTATTTGGTAGTCTCGTATAGGAAGCCTGGTAAATTCGATAAATAATTGATGCACACTTCGCATACAGCTAACTTTGATGTTGTTTTTCTTTTCTTTTTTTTTTTTTTTTTTTTGTTCTTACGCGTTTCGTTTCTTTTTGTATCCCTCCTACTTTATCGATTAATTCAATGCTCGTTGTTTTGTAGACGTAAATTGGGGCTCTACCACGCAAGCCCAGTCGTATAACAATGCTCTGACAGCGATTCAACAATTAGATAGGGTAGAGGAACACGTTAAAAATTACAAACCCCAATTATTAGTTCTTACTGGGCCTCCATCCGCGAGAGTATCGTTGGTTGATTTTGCACATCATATTACGAAGAATCAAAGTTTATTTATTTGCGGACACATCATAGAGGTATGGACAATTGATAAATTGCGACGATTTTTATCGACGAAAAAAAAAAAAAAAAAAAAAAGAAAATACATTAACTCGCGTTCTTTTTAATAAAAAGATGGATTAATCCTTCACATATATGTATATATGTATATATATTTGTATCTATTAGACATCGATATCGTACAAAACACGAAATAACATGATTGCGAAATGTACTTCGTGGTTCAGGGCGAATAAAATAAAAGCGTTTTATTCTGTGGTCGATGGAGCCAATTTTCAAGACGGTACCACTTCTCTTTTACAAGCCGCCGGTTTGGGAAAAATGAGGCCTAATATTTTATTGATGGGTTATAAACAAGACTGGGCGTGCTGTACGCGAGAGAATTTGAACATGTACTTTAACATCATGCAGTAAGTAAATTGAAATTGTGTTTTTGTAACTTGGACGTAGAAGAAGAAAAAAAAAAAAGAAACAAACAAACAAACAAACAAATTACGATCGTCATCATCGTATCATTTTCATAGCAAAGCATTAGATATGCACATAGCTGTAGCTCTTTTACGAATTCAAGAGGGATTGGATAGCAGCGGGGTTATAACAGAAGTCGAGGAACAAAAAAGATTTGTACCCGTGGTTATACCAGCAAATCAAAGTTTCTCTCAACTCAGTCAAGGTATTTAATAATATTTATACGCATTCTATTATATTCTATGATATGTGGCAATGATAATGATAATAATAATAATAATAATAATAATAATAATAATAATAATAATAATTTAATTATTTCCTCCCTACTTTTAGCCAGTAGTACTTCGGACATTTCGATACCAGGAAGTCCTGCCCCGAAACGTTCGAAAGTAGTTAACGAATATCCGAATCCCCTCGCGAACGAACAACAACAACAACAACAACAACAGCAACAGCGTGAAAATAAACAAAATATATCACCGATAGCCAAGGAGATATTTAACGCCGTTACAAAATTCCAAAGGAAACAAAAAAAGGGCACGATAGATGTGTGGTGGTTATACGACGATGGTGGTTTAACGCTTTTATTGCCTTATATTATCAGTACGAGACGCAATTGGTCAAATAGCAAATTAAGAGTTTTTGCCCTTGCAAATAAACACTCCGAGCTCGAGTATGAGCAAAGAAAGTATGTTTCTTTTCTTCTTATTATTCTTTCGAAATAACTCTTGCATTGTTATTTTTCTATACGATTAAAAAAAAAAACAACTGTTATACAATATAATCGAAAATTATTTCAGTATGGCCAGTCTATTGTCGAAATTTCGGATAGATTATTCGGCTTTAAAGGTAATACCAGATGTATCGAAAGCAGCTCAAAGCAGTACGAAAAATTTCTTCGACTCATTGATCGCCGACTTTCAACAATCCGATAATACTAAAGATTCAGACGATGGTATTGTTTTATTATTATTATTATTATTATTATTATTATTATTGTTGTTGTTGTTATTATTATTCTCTTAACTTTCTTTTCCTTTTCTCTTCGATCTTTCGTTGCACGAAAATTAAAGTTGCGTTCGTGTAACTATATTTAAAGAATTGTCTCTTTTCTGCGTGTCTTTTTTCTTTTTTTTTTTTTCCTTTTTTTTTTTTTAGGTATTATAAAAGAATCTGAACTTATTGCGATGAAAGAAAAGACGAATAGGCATCTCCGATTACGAGAATTATTACTTGAAAATTCAATGGAAGCGAATTTAATTGTTATGTAAGTAAACATACTTTCCTTTTACTATTCCAACATAAATTATAAATAAATAAATATATATATATATATATATATATATATATATCATATATATGTATATATATATGTATATATATATTGTATTTACGCAATCTATTCGTATATAGGACATTGCCAATGCCACGGAAAGGTGCCGTGTCCGCACCCCTTTATATGGCGTGGCTTGAATCCCTTACACGTGACATGCCACCATTTTTACTTGTTCGAGGAAATCATACATCTGTTTTAACTTTCTATTCTTGAATACGTAAGATAGAATTATTCAGAGAGAGGAAAAAAAAAACAACAAAAAAAATGATGAGAATAAAGAACACCAGAAAAAAAATTGAAAAAAAAAAAAAAATAAATAAACCAATCGAGATATTGTATAACATGATAGCATTATATTAAATGCAGAGTTTTTCTTATCACATGTATGTCACACGGCATAGTGAAATCTATTGAATAGGAAGAAAACGTCTAATTTTAGAATATTGAACATCTCGTTTTGCATATCGATAAAAACATAACATCGTTATCATATTCTTTTCTTTTTGTTTTTTTTTTATTTTTTTTTTTTTTTTTTAATGATTCTTATGCTGGTATACTAAATAAATTATATCGATAAAATTTTATTTTTAGTACGTATGTATATATTTAAATGCGATTTACAAGAATGAGAGATAATAATTTTAATAAATCATTATCTCGTTTTATGTATTTATCATTCATTCTTTTTATTATTCGACTTTGTGATCTTTTTTTGTTTCTTTATTTTTCTTTTTGTTTTTGTTTTTACATATTCACGAGAATCATCGTTTTATAGAAGGATTAGATTTTTACAAGGAATTCAGAATTCTACATTTTCGTTTTCTACATTTTAACATTATTCTTAAAGGGATAATTATAAGTAAAGTGTAGAAATAAGATAAATCTATTTAATATGTTATTCAAATTTTGTAATTAAATTTGTGTATGTTGTAAAAGCAATTGGTAATATACGAAGCTTTTTTATATTGAAGAACTATTTATGATTATAATATCATTACATAACATTTAAGAATGGGAAGCACGCCACTGACAAAAATTAATTTTATATTTGTTGTCTTTTTTTTTGTGCATGGACGTTATTATAACAAAGAAAAAAAAAAGAGGATAAAATATACAAGCCATAATGTCATACTTAATGTTATTACACTTATATATATATATATATATATATATATATATATATAAAAGAAAAAGTAAGGAGATTGACAATAGTTTCGTATATTATTAATTATGATATTTTCGTATTGTATGATGTTAACCATCTTGTAAAATATAAAATGATATAATACTATGAGAGAGAGCAGAATGAATTTTAGCGTATAGGACCTTAAGGTCAGTGCCTTTATTGTGAAGCCTAAATTATATTATATTAATGAATTTTTAAGTCTTAATCATCAGTACTATTGTATAATACGTTTTTTGTAAATATAATATAGATTTTCTATTAGATCTAATCGACCAAATTTTTATAATATATATATACTTTTATATATATAAATATATATATATATAATTAATATGCATAAATTTTATATATATATGTAATTTTATATATATTATATATATATATATATAAATTAATCGTTATAATTATGTATATATATATATATATATATATATATATATATATATATATATATATATATAAAGCAACTAAAAAATTTTAAAACGTATTTCAAATATTTTGAATGGATTTGCAAAGAAATTTATTTTCAAATAGCATAGCTACACAATAATATATGTACTGTATCTCTTTGTATATTTTAAAAGATGTGTATATAAATCTAGCTGATAATATCATGAATATCTTTTATTACTAAGTATATAGAGTTTCTGATTGCATAATTTGTGAACACGTTTTAACGACTAGTTGTAAATGCATTTATGGGAGTCAGAATATTGTCGTAAAAAGGATGTCATTTTGTCTTATAAATGTTTTAAATATTTTGCATAATGTCCGAATATAACATACTAGTTCATATCAAATGTAAAAGTTTGATTTTGCTCAAATATTATAATATTTAAAGAGTCTTTATTCTAACCCCTTATGCATAATAAAAACATTGTGCAATATTTATTACCAGAATACTGTCCTTTATATCATTTAAATGCAAAATGAATATAACTATTTTGTAAAAAAAAAAATAAAAAAATAAAAGGAATACAAATATAAAATGATAATAATTAAGATAACAAGAGTAAATGTCATGATACTGCTACAATATAACAAGGTTTTACATAATGACATAAATACTGTAATAAAATTGAAAAATAGAAAGTAGTAAAAATATCTCAATGGCAAGTGCAAAAAAAAATATACAAAATAATTCTATTAGGAATATAAACTAATATTTTTAACTTTAAACACATCAATATATATATATGTATATATATTAGCTCTTTCTTTACATTTAAAAATTAAATATATTATATTAATTTTTTATAATTGTTAAATTTATACATCCAAATATCAAAATGATATAAAAGCTATGGTGATAGATCAACTTTCTTTAATAAAATTAATACGTGCTCAGCTCATTAAAGAAAGTTTCTTTTTACTTGTTAAAATATAGGGCATTTCACTGAGATTATATATCATATTATTAATATTTTCTCTGGTCGTTTTTACTTTCTTTTTCTTTCTTTTCTTGTTTCTTTTTTTTTTTTTTTTTTTTTTTTTTAAATACTGCGAATATGTCTGGGTCTGCGCACTAATAAACAACAAGAGGATAAACCAGAACTGACCTTTGCTAATTCAGACATAGGTAATGATCTAGTTGCAAATTCTACTTTTTCCATAAAAACCTTGCTTGACTGCGGAATTTCATCCTCTGATCGATGAATGAGAGTTCCATTGACATAGAGAACATTTGCAGCAGCATCTTCAGGTACTGTTAAAGTCTGGTAACTGTATGTTGCTTCTCGTTCAATCCTCTGTACAGAAAAATAATTATTATTAATAAATATTTGTTAGAAATGTTTTGTTAGACAAATCAATTCATTCAATAAAACTACTGAGAAATACCAAACTATTAAAAATTACATTATTACATATATGTAACCTACCTTTAACACTTCCTGACATTCTTTGCCAGCGCCAACACAAATAACATCAGGGCCGGCCATGGTAACTAATGATTTCAAGCGTTTGGATTCTGCAACCTTAAAAAATCAAAAGACAGAAATATTATACATATATATATTATATATGTAATTATATTTTCAAACTGAATTCTTATACTATATGATTAGTGTTATAAAAAAGAAAAATCTGTACATGTGTTTGTCGTAGCTACTGTTCATTGGTAAATGTTTCATTTACAAAGATTCAAGCACTTATGCATCAATGAGCAATGATATTATTTCTGCAAAAAATACTGAGGTTGATAAAAAATGGAATGCGTGCTAAGGTGAGTGAGTAACTTTGCTATGAACTCCATGTGCACGAATATGCTAAGCTAAAACTTGCATTGTCAATTTTGATTTTAAAGCATCGCTTAAATATTCTGTATTACATTTTTACAGAATATTTATTAAATAAAAATTTTTTTATATAAAAACGTGCGATCATTTCTCTAATTTGTGAATACTTTTTCTCAATGGAATATGCATAAGAGAGTCAAACTAGTGCACCCAAACCTGAAGAGGGGCTGAGGTAAGACTCTCCACTATCACCTCTTCGCCACCATCACCCACCTTAAATGAATAATGAAAAATATGTTGTATGAGTATGATTTTCTTTTCTACAAATATTGGATACATTCTGTTTCCATGATATGTACCGGATATTGCTTAATTAGATAATGTGCTGTGAATTAAGTATAAAAATAATATTATGAATGTATTGTAATATAAATGACGTGTATACCATTGAGTATTAGTAGCATGTGAACATCTTTATGACGCATTATCAATTTTCTTAAAAAAAAATTATTTGTTTCTTTCACTCTCTAGCCAATTATTTTTCAATATCAATATTAAAAGATCATTAATAATAAGCATTCTTTCATGAAATATGTATATATATATATATACATAAATGTTCTCAAAAGAGACACGATTTGATCGACTAACCTTTATAGGTACACAAGGATATTCTGGAAACGCTGCAGCAACTGCTCGTGCACCTGCTTCGTTTGTAAAATGTGACAAGCCGACAAAAAATTCACGGCCTATAACAAAACGATCAATATATTTTGTGAGTACTATTCCTATAATATAAATTATATCATAAATATTGACGAAATTTTATCAAGAAATTTGACGTTAATTATTACCTGTAAATAATACATCCCCTCCGTCTAAACGAGCGTTCTTGTCCGCAATTTCTATTAGAGGTATTTCCAATTCCTTTTTTAATACAGCTCTAATAGTATTGATCTGAAATTAAAACGTCAATTCAATCGTTAATTTTAACGTTTATAATAATGTCCCATTTAAAAATGTAAAATAATACAATGAAAATTTCAAATTTAAATCATTGTAACGTTACAGGGTACAATATATGGCATGTATAAATAACATTACTTTAAATTAAGTCGGACGACAATTGAGAGCAAGGCGCGAGTTAAGTGGCTTTAAAAATGCATTCGTCAAATGAGAAGTTAATTCGATAACAAGGGCGATACCTCTTTTAGACGAGATAGTTCGGTTGGTCGAGCGATCAGTGCAATACCATTACAAACAACCGCAATGTCCTCGACGAAAACGCAGAGAGGTGAATTTTCGTCTGGAGGCATTTCAACCACGTCAATATCAAGTTCTCGCAATAATTGTGCTAAAGCTAAATGTTGCTTTCTAGCCTCGTCGAGCGTGACCTCCCCTCTCGTTCGCAGGGAAAGAGGGATTCTACACAAAATAGCATGAGTATATCTGTGTAATGGCATGATTAAGGCAATTCTATTTATCCGTTACGCCTGAATTATTCGTTGAAATGACTCCTCGATTATTTATCACCCCGTTAATAACGGTTTATTCAAATTATTCCAACGGGCACGCACCGATTTGACGTTTTACGCAAAAAACAACACAAAATGAATCCGTAGAAAGTTACCAACGTTCGAGTATTAAAAACTTCTTACTTGAATGTGAAGTTAGTTAGGTAATTTTGCATGTTGGTCATAGTTAAGACGAGCGACGCTATTCGAACGGTTATCTTCAAAATAATCTGATATAATGGAGGCAATGCATTTAAAGAAATGAAATTTCCGAACGAGATAATATAATATGATGTGAGAAATTAAGTATGTCAAAAATCAAAGATACGATGTGACTTAATATTTTTTACGATAAGAATGCGCCTTAGCTTCGTAAGAACATTGGTCGTACTTGCGTTATTGGGAAATATAATTATTTGGCACAGAATATGGAGGTTATTCGCTGTACAAAATACGTTAGGATTATTGACACCTGGAGCAATTACGAATGATCCACCTCAAAAATTGCATCGCCGTTTGTCTCGTCTCGTAACCATTATTATACGTCAATTTGAAAGTTTTGAAAATGACGTGGTCTCTACCGTGGAGTCCGTCTTGAATTCTTTTCCTACCATTCCAATTTTAATAATATGCGATGAATTGCCATATCCTCCTTTGGAATTGCATTTTGAAAATGAAACATTACAGAACGTTAAACTTATCACCTTGCAAACTGATTTTAACAAGACGTATGAGGAAAGGAATCCTATGTTCTACATACGCACAAAGTTCGTCTTATTTCTACCTGATGCTAGTCGAATATCTACAAAACAAATTCTACAGGTAAATCTCTGATTTTTATAAGTTTAATAAACGAACAGAGCTAATGTAGAAGTGAACTTATTAATAAATTATTAATCCTTTAATGTTTTTTCTAATAGAATATCATTACGCAAATGTCAGAATTCAGGATAGTAACTGTACCAGTGGGTAAAGTTACTTTATCTTGTCTTTCTGTGAACTTGAAGATTAAAGAATGGAGCTTACAATTTGCTCATTCTTCCGACATGGAATGTGATTTTGTAGTTGGAAAACATGCAACGATGTTAGAAGTTAAAACATTAAGAAAACTTTCCGATCCATTTCTATTGCCTTTTCCAGATGCATTGTACATACAAACGGCAGCTATTGGCTCAAAGGTAATTACTTTCTTTTATACGAAATTAATGTTATATCTTAATATCTAATGCTAATTATTTGGCATTACTTTAAACGTACGTCGATGAATCTGGATTTATTTTTTTTATCCATTGATTTATCCATTGATTTATCCATTTTTTATTATTTTCATTTTTGTTTTTTTTTTTTTTTTTATGTATTCCAATAAGAATATATCTATATTGTTTGTGATATTTTCTCAATGTTTATTTTCTTTTATGTGTGTGCGTTTATATCATCACAGTTTTAAATTTTCACGTGAATAATTTTATTATTTAAGCCGGTAAGTGTAAATTCATTTTTTATACGTTATAAATTTAATTTGTTTTTTGTGCATTTATATCAGAATTTGTTTTATATTAGTGATATGGTAGGAATAATATTTGATAGCTTTTTACATTAATAGATTCATATTTTAAAACATCATCGATTCAACGAGGGAAAGCCATTGTATAGAAATCAACAAAATCAGTGGAAGTTGGAACAATTACATCAAGGTCGTGAACGATTAATGTTTAATCAGTTAGGAATTAAAAAAGTTACACGGGCTTCCAATTTTATTGAATGGTACGGGTGCTCGAGAGAAACTTCTAGATGTTTTGGATCGGTTATAAACGGTATACCATCGTATTTTTATCAGAATCGATATACACCTCCTTGTTGTCTTGCTGGATTAAGAAAAGTAGCTCATCATGTATTTGATAAGTTGGACGAAGTTGGTATTCGTTTCTGGTTAGAAGGAACATCATTATTAGGTGCAATGAAAAATGGAGATATTTTACCGTGGGATCATGAAGTACAAATAGGGATAAATAGATTTGATTTAGAAAGATCTCCATGGTTAGTTAAAGCTAAGGTTAAACCTACTGTAGATAATCATGGTTTTGTTTGGGAAAAGGCAACAGAAGGAGAATTTTTTAAAGTACAATATTCCAAAATCAATAATTTACATGTCAACTTACTCCCATTTTATTCAAAAAATGGATCTATGGTTAAAGACGCATGGTTTATGAAAAATGAAGATTTTCCAGAACAATTTCTTCATCCAATGTCAAGCATTGAATTTGCAGGTAGACAAGTTCCATGTCCGAATAACATTAGAGATTTTTTAGAGCTTAAATATTTCAAAGGAGTAATAGAAAATTCGAAGCTTCCAAGTAGGATCATTTTTAATTAGATCCCGTTATTATTGCACCGAATGATATTGATGTAATTTCTTTTCTAGAATAATTCATATTAATAAAAGTAATTTTGGAAGATATCTTAAACGATATAGTATTCAGTAATACAGGGAATTGATATTAAATAGTTAATTATGTTATTATCTGTACTCTTTCTATTTATTTTTTTTGTATAATTGAAAATGTAATCATTAAGTACAAATTATTTAAGTGACACATTTTTCGCAATAATGATTTCAATTTAAGATTCAATATAATGTACAAGTAATAATCAATCTGTAATTGTATTTTAAGTCGGCATGTGAGAATTGAAAATGAGCAATAGCCATTTATATTGCATTATTTGCGCTAGAAGTTAAGATAATATAAAAGTACATACTTTTGATGCCAAATATTTATATCTGCATTTCAAAGATATCCACAGTCTCGTAATTCCACAGACATTTAAAATCAGTCTTTCTTTTAAAGTCTTTCTTTTACAAGGTATTTGTTTGTACACGTTAATGCGATATATGTGCATAATGTTATGGAAAATATTTTTTATATTTACCATTATTAATTTATAACTTTTAATTTGATTTTCTCAATATTTTTTTTTTTTTTAAAGGATTTATAATATTCTTATTTTGTGGATAGCTTTCAACAAAAATATATAAAATAAAGTTATAACATTCCATAATTAATGCAATAGTATGTTATTACGATACCTTCGGCTACTACTCACAAATATCTATATGTTGTGAATAACAAATTTATCCTGCAGATATGGTTGTCTGTATAATGTTTCTCTTTTTTTATATTTTGGAGTATACTATATATATATATATATATACTTATTTCTTCAAACTTCAACAAATAATAATATTCTCATTCTAATTTAACATCTTTTGGTGGTATTAATATGGGTGGCTCGCGTATGAAACTTAATAATTTTTCTAATTTCATACACTCTAACTCTGCATCTGTTAAATGGAGTTGCTTCTTTGTTGGCTTTATTTTCAATCTAAGATTTGGTGATAATTTCAATGTATTTATAGTGCCCCTGTCAATAAGAAAATTTTATAAACGTTTTTTTACCAATATGCGATAAGTTTATGCTCTTGTATTTTTAAATATAATTTTACTTGTCATCGCCAACTATGATGAAGGGAAGCTTGGTGTTAAAGGCAAGCCTTGTTAATTTATTTTTTTTTTTACTAACAATCGCTTGGCTACAAATTGATCTGTACTTGTTCACATTTAAATCAAAAACAGTAACTTTTCCATCATTTGATACACAAGCCAGGACAGTTGAACTATAAGGTGCCCATTGCACATCTCCGATTGGAACACCAAGGTCGAACATAAAAAGCGGTTCTCTATATAATGAAATATTCATGAAATTATATTTAATTTCGCTTATTCGAACTATAGTACTACTTATTTAAAACTTACGGCCTTTCATCTTCCCATATTTTAATTCTCCAGTCTCCTGAACAACTTGCAAATACCTTCGAATTATATTTATTGAAAACTATACGATACACTGGCATATGGTGTGCTTCATTATACGTTTGCACATAAACGCTGCTGTATGCCGTATTGCATTTGTAAATATTACCTTCCTCTGTTCCAACTAGGAATACATGTTTATCGGACGGATAAAAAGATATGCAGGTTCCACAACCTAAATATAATCATTAATGATTAATAAATATTTTCGTTAAGAAGATTTAATCATAATAAAACTTTATTACCATTTATATAATATACCTTTGAGCGTTATCATTGTACCATCAGGACCCGGTATCGGTGGTCGGTCAAGAAATAATGTCATAATAGTTGTTAAACTAAGTTCCTTTTGATTGAGAACCCAATAATTTATTTTGCTATCGATACTAATGCTATAAAATGCTAAATTCCCTTCTTGTGTGTCTGGTGCCCAGCGAATCTTTAACAGATATTATAATAAGTGAACCTAATCGATATTTTTAGAAATATATATAACATACCTCCCATACAATACCTCCATGCTTTTGTGTAACGTCATTACTTTTATACTGTGGTCCTGTAGGCGGTAACATAATATTATATACTGCTACCGAACCGTCTTTAACACCTTCATTAAAAAGATATATAAATAAATTAATTAGGTCACGTATGACGATATTTTACACAATATTGATATATTTCGTAAAAATTACCGATGACTAATAAATGAGGATGTTGAACACTAAAATCTAAACACATTACTGGAGATTCCGTTGGGCAAATCCATTCCGGGTACGATGGATTTTTCAAACTAAATAAACAAACCGAACCATTCCTTATAGGGCTATCGAATGTCACTGTAATACAGTAAAAATTTGTAATATTATTACAAATGTATAAAATCAAATTATACGTTACTAACATGTCCCATATGCTACCGCAAATAGATCATAATATCTGGCATTAAAGCATATATCCGTGATATCATGCTTTTTCGTTGGTTCGTAATTGAATTTCCATAGTGGTAACAAAGAGCCTTCACCATCTTTATATTCATCACTTGGATCATTCCAATATCTATAATCTATGAAGATTATAAATGGATGAAATAAAAGTTTGACAAAAATTTTGTTAATGCGATTTTATATATTATACAGACTTACCCTGTGCAATTTCATCATATATATTTTGATTTACCATTCTCTCTAATGTTTTAGCTGCTTTAAGCATTCTATTATACATTTCAACGATCTTTGTTTGTTCCTTTTGTTTTGTGTCCTCTTTCCGTACATGTACAATTGGCATTCTTCTTTCTTTTTCTTTTTCACGTTGTTGGAGCATGAAATCTTTCTGAATAATCAAATATTTATAAGTAAATACTAGCCAACAATATCTATATATATATATATATATTATTTATACACCTGATATTCATCAAAAATAGTCCATTGGAAGACATGTGTATTAAATGTTGCTATGGGTGGTGGTATAGTTTGTGTACTCATGTTCTGTAAAAAAAAAAAAAAAACATTAACACTTATTCATTCACAAAATAATATTTAGTCTTCAATAAACTTACTCTCATAGGATTTTCATATGTTAATGCAGCTCTCTCGCAAAAATTGAATTGATTAGGTATTTTTTTAGGCTTTCCTCTTTGAAATTCATCTCCTTCGTCGAATTCTTCATATTCATACTCTCCGTATTCTAAACTCATGTTAATTGTTTTATTAACAACATTATTAACAGTTGGACAATACTTAATATAAAAATCAAACATTTACTTTTAAATTTATGACGAATTATTCTGAAACACACCTTCGTCCGCATATTTGTCTAGTACATCATCTTGTTGGGCAGCAAACTCGACGTTATCATCATCCTCTATTACAAAAAGGCATAATACAAAATAAATATATATATTTCTAATGATAAACAATTCTTATATTTATATGAATTATTATATAATAGCTTACCTAATTGTATTTTAGTTTCCTCCGAGTCCTGACGTATTATAATGCCAGGTACGCTCATGAGGGTTACTATATTAGGAGGATCAGGTAGTTTTATAAATTCTCTTAATTTCCAAGACCACTCAACGAGTGAATCAGGAATGCGTGTGTTATGCACTGTAAGCACTCGAGCAATTTCTTCTTGAAGTTCCTAAAAAAACAACATTATTTTAATACAATTAAAATATTTACATCCTGTATGTAATAGTTAACAATAAAGGAAAATTTAACAATACCGTCTCCGTTAATTGTAATTGATCATCCGGTATAAGTGCAGTTTTAGCTCGCGACCAATCCATATCTCCACCGGCCAAACTTCCAGTTGACATATAACTTTTCATACTAACGTGCTAAAATTTTCACGAATATTGTAAATTATTTATTGTTAATATATATATATATATATATAAACATTTTTACGAGATTCACAATAGCATACATCTTTTGTTAATTCTGAAATCCTAGAGGCTTGTTTTTTTAAGGATGCCATCATTGACGTGTTGCAATTAAATAGAGCTGTGACAAATTTTATCCTCGTTTAGATTGGAAAGTCTAGATAAGAAAGTATTATTTTTTGCAATACTAATTTAAACAAATTTTAGATTATGAGAAAACCATTAATCATATGCATTACGTATATTACATTGTTAGTAGACTCAAATTTTTTAGTGATGATATTAAGTTAAATATTTTCTTGAGCTTTCTCTCAGCTGTACACACTTTGTTGTTCGTGTATAGAAAAAAAAAAAATTGTATTTATGGTTGTCAAGGATACATTGATATCATGATTACCGCTGCCATTTATATTTTCTAAAGAAATTTTTGAAAGTTTTTTTTCATTGAAAGTATTCGCATAAGTTTAACATAAAAAAAATTATTAAAATCGAAAAAAGTAAATGTGTATTTATATATTCGAAGTTACATTTTATAAAAATATTCTTAATAAATGACATAAGTTAAATTATTTAGATCTAGTTACTAATGTTTATATCATGACATAAAATTAATTACATAATATGTATGCATATATTTAATGTAATTAGTGGAATGAGGCATATTCATAGATTTATGCATAATATTTTGAAGAAATAAGGATGATAAGGTTTATATCTGTATTTTTGGTTATTTGAGTGAAAGAAAATCAATACTGGACTATCCCCAAGATAACATAAGCATTCCAACAAGTTGTAGCTAGATTCTTGTGTAGAATGTGGAAAAACTGTCATAATTTATAATATATATTATAAATATATGATATTCGTGTATGTATCGTAATAATATGCATCGTATTATTTAATTTAACGAATATTATAACGTAATTGCGTGCGTGATGTATGTATGTGTGTGTGTATGTGTATCATACATATAGGTGTAACACATAAATATTATATATTGCGTTTATTTATTTATTCATATATCGTTATTTTAAGTGTCTCATATTAAAATATCTATTTATATATGTGGGTGGTGTTAAATGTTTAAAACTGTAATCATAAGAAACGTCAATATGTATATAAACATTTTAAATATTTAAAATTATGTCAACCAAATATAAATGTAATTACTCAAGGGACATAGAGAAAATATTATATTTTTTTTTTTTCAGATGAGTTAAAAGGAAAATATATTGTTTTGTCATGGAAGATAGTGGAATTGAAAGTGACCCAAAGATAGTTACTCACAACGAAGATGAAAAACTTTTCCTGGTAAATTTTTATCAAAATATCTATTTCTCAAATAAAAATTTGTTATAATTTGTAATAGTTCACTGATATTTTAAATTAATATGCAGTTGGGTATATCTTTATAGGGAAGCGATAGCAGTTGTAACAGTAATCAAACGCAAACATCTCAACGAAGCTCCACTAAACAATGGCAAAAGAAACTTGGTACGCAATATATTATTAATTAATTCAAAGCTATACCTACTACAAATCAATTTTAAGAGTTTGTTGTTTTGTTTTATAAATATATAAATAAAAAAAAAATAATATATATATTAATTTATTTCATTTGCAATTAATACTTCTTGTATTTAACGCTATGTTTTAATTGAAGCATTTTAAAATCGATATTTCAATATAATGTTTTTACAGAAGCACGAATTGAACAAGCAAAACGAATTCAACTTAATTCAAATTACATAAAACTTCCAAAACATGAACCGTCTAAAATAAATACATGCAGTAATAATACTAGTGGATTAATATCGATAGAAAGATTGCCTATACCGTCTAAAAATAAAGAAAATCTTCCTTTAGTTGAATATTGGCATAGTGGAAGTGAAAGGTAAATTAATTACAAATAATAATTACATAGAATATATTCCAATCAATTATCTTTATATACATACAGATTTTATATAAATTTTAATTATAATAAAATTTCATTTATTTTGTTAGCGACGATGAGACTACTCTTTTCTCATTATCAAAAGGAAAAGAGTCCCTGAAACACAAACGAGAGCTTACTGATACATTCAGTATTGAGGATTTGAGCGAAGAAAGTGAAGATTCTTTGAATTTAGATCCAACGCAACCATCTCATGCTTTCACATGGACTTATATACCTTCTAGCTGTTTTGCTTGCCATTGTCAAATATTATAATGTAAAATGAGTCGTATTTGGTGAAAACCATACAAAATTATTTATGAATGATTAATATTGACATTTAAATAATCTATTATATATATGGTATTTGATGGATAATTAGTATGCATTATATATTTTCAAATACTTTTTAAGAAAGTAACAAAAAAGTTGAAATATTTTTATGTGCTTCTATAGCGAAAGATGCTAATATTAATAAAATATACAATAATCCTTTCTTTTTTGCGTATCTCAATAGTATTTAACGCTTTATTTTAAATTTACACGATTAAAGTAAAATGAACTAAATATAAAGTAAGATTGCATCAAGACGCTGACACACTTTTAACTTTTAATTCTCACGATGAAAAGATTATCATTACCTTATTAAAGATTTATTAAATTATAAAAATCAAAAATATTTATTTGACATTTATGATACATAGTATTTACAATTATGATAATTACACATGATCTAAACATTTAGGATACCTCTCAGTCTTATTTTTTTTTTTTATATAGTAGTATCATTTTTAATTTCTTTTTTTTTTTTTTTTTTTTTCTTTTAAGTATTTACTATTTTCCGATTAATTTTTTTTTTTTAAATTCATTTCGTAATAGTTGCAGAAAAAGGTATCATTAGATAATTGTAATAGTAGCAGAAAAAAGATATCGTTAGATAATATACATCCAATACAATTATACAATTATTTTTGTTTGTATACAACGAATATGTTGATTATTTACACAAAACGATTATGATTATGGTACTAGTCATCTTATCATCCTATACAAAATAAATAACAAATTATTCTCAACCAAAAAAATTTCTCGAAATTTTCCAAGTTTATACCTCGCATGCCTTTTTGAAAATTATTTTTTCATCGCGATGCTGTGATCTAAATATAATTGTAGAACTGAAAAATGATTTACTTTGGTACAAAATATCTATACTGCCATATCTTATTCGATTATTTGATAGGGGACTTCCTTCCATTTAACGACGCAATGTATTTTCTTTTTATATTTTTGTTACTTCCGTTCTTATAGAATACTTGTTTAGCATTGATACTTACATATTGCATAAGAAACTTTTTGTTAAAGAAAAAATACTTGTCTTGTTACGCACTATATAAGTAAATAATATTAAATAATATAATTTACTAATAAATAATAATAATATTTTAACGGAATATTATAAATAATTGTAAGACCTAATAAAAAAAAAAAAATAAGTTTACTTATATATATATATATATATATATATATAACGTAATATCATGTTGTCCCAAAAGTTCCTTCCCGCTTTGTCTGGCAGTATTTGAAAACGAAAAAAATTTTGAGACAACCCAATACTTTTATTTTAAGTATTTATCTGAATATTAAAGAAAATTACTAAGTAGACAATATAATATCTAATTAGAAGAAATAAAAGCTTTTGCATAAATATTATTAAAGTTATACCAATACTATTATATTTATATTTATATTTATATTTATATTTATATTTATATATATATTTATATATATATATATATATAAATATAAATTCGACACATCTACTTACTTAATTACATATATTATAGATCAAATCCACTACTTAAGACGATATACTATACTTGCTACGTTACTTTGTTGTGTACGGAGTTACTTTGACAGTCAATATTTAATAAATTTTACTCTTTTGTTCTTGAAAATATTGAAACATACTTAACATCATACTTAATATCTTTAAGTTTTATACGTGGATTAATGTTTATCAGTTGAGCAAGAGTAGTACAATTTACTTTCATTCTATGACCTCCAACTACCATATATGTATTTAATTGTCCTAAGTTAACAGGGTTTGATGGGACCCCATAAAACGAGAAGTTGTTGTTAAATGTAGACTTGTTAGAATTATCTTCACTTTGATAATTATTAATTAAACAATTAGTACCAGGAGGATATCTTGGTAATGGGTTTGTAGATTTCCGTGCTACAGCTTTTATTTTGTATGGACTACTACGGACATGTACAGTAGACTTGGCAGTAGATTTTCTGGCAACTGCAGATTTATATTTTGGTT
The DNA here is from genome assembly GCA_911387935.1 of Dolichovespula saxonica. Lineage (NCBI taxonomy): Eukaryota > Metazoa > Arthropoda > Insecta > Hymenoptera > Vespidae > Dolichovespula > Dolichovespula saxonica. The sequence continues at coordinate 9,227,019 of OU426997.1, read as the reverse complement.
TTAATAACTTTTGTTTCATATCCTCTTTCACTTCTGTCCCGTTCGTGCTATTCCAAAGAACCTTCTCCATAATGTTCTCCAATATATCCTTATAATTGGTAATGCTTTCTATTTTCACTTGCAACTGTGGATGCTCTTTGCTATTATGAATTTCGACTTGATTCGGATTACTAAAGGTCTTCTCGCAATGTTTACATTTGAAAAGATTTATGTGCTTGGTCGCGTGTTTTCTCATGTCATTTATAAATATCGTTGTGAAGGTGCATAACGGACAAACGTATATTTTATGTAACTCCTCTCCGTTATCGGTTTTGAAATGAAACGGTAAATGAGAGTGGAACATATTTTGATGAGCCTTCATGGCGCCCTCGGAATAACATAGCTCATCGCACCACTGACAAACCCATCCTTTAATTTTCCGATTATTCACATTTTGTACAGCCATATCGACATCACTGTCCTCTATATTTTTTACACACGAAACCGGTACTAATATTTCTTTATACTTAAATGGAAGATCTGTTTTCGTTTCTTGTAATTCGTCTATTGTCGAAGATTGATGGGATACACTCCAATGTTTTCGTAATATCTCCACCGAGCTACTTTGCACTTTGCAATAGTAACAGGAGAATCTTCTTTCCTTTGAACTATAGTTATTTGTACAATTACCATCCTTAATATTAGGATCATCGGTGGTATCCTTTTTAGATCCCCCATCCTTAGTATCGTCGACGGTTGATTCGACGATATCTTCCATTAACATATCCTCCGTTAATTTAAATGGCAAATGCGAATGATTAAGCTCCCAATGTTCCCGAAGTTCGGCCTTTATCGAACTACTAAAATTGCATTGTTCGCATTTGAGTACATTTTTGGACGTGTGCACTCTAAGGTGTGCCTTCAGGCCGGCATAACTCATGGCGGTAAAACCGCATTGATTGCACGTTTCTTGTTGCATTAAGTGTGACGTATTTAAACGATCGGTCGTTGTTTTATCCTTAACGATTTGATCGTTCGTTCTTCGTTTTCTTTTGTTGGAAGAACGCTTTTTCGGGCTGACTATGCCGTATTCCTTTTCCCAGAATTCATCGCTTAATTCGGGTCCCCCGGCATCGGGATTATTGATTATTTTCTCAGCGCAGCCGGAATGTTTTGAACGGATATGCTGGCGCATCAAGCTTTCGGAATTGGTACTACGATCGCAATATGGACACAGGAATCCAAGCCGTTTTAAATGTGTTATTTTCACATGTAACTTTAATCCGCGCCATCTAGCAAATCTCATTTTGCAATGTTTACAGATCAGTGGTTTCTCCTCATCGTTCTTCAATAAATCTGTACGTAATATATATATATATTTTTTCATATATATATACACACACATTTATATATATATATATATATATATATATATATATATATATATATCGTTAAATTCGTGATAATACGTTCATAAATAATACCATCGAAAATATATTTACCGGATACGTGCACAGGATATCGATTTATACCCCCAAAAAAAAAAAAATAAAAAAATAAAAAAAAAAAAAGAAAAAAGAAAAATACGTAGAGTTTCTTACCTTTACTTTTGCTACCTTGCAAAATTGATTCATCAGCCTCTTGGGGATGATCCGCCTCTCTCTCGAGATTTGCCTCTTGAAGAAGAAGATTAGCATCCTGAGAAGATTCGTCTTCGTCGTTGGTAGCAATGACGAGATTCTTGTCGCTGTCGCTATCGTCGTCGTCATTGTCGTCATCGTTATAGTCATCGTCATGTATATCTACATTCGTATTTCTATTAATGATATCATGGCGTATCCTCTTCCTATCAGAACTAACACTCTTTACGATTTCGATATCTTTATTAACGACATCGCGATCAGTTTTAGTTTGGGGTGACTTATTCCTTGTAGTTTCCGACGAAGAAACCGTGTTCTTTCTATCGGATTGCATACTCGCATTGTCCTTATCATCTTGCTTCAACGACAATCCTTTCATTATATCCGTTTGCTTCTTGAGCAAAGTACCAACCTAGAAAATACAAAATTTACAATATTTTCAGGTAACTCAACGTAACGTGTACAATAATAATATCGTTAACATACCCAAGTTTCAATGGCATCGTCTGGAGTTAGGGGTGCATGATCCGGTCGTTCGCCATTATGATATTTCGTGAAATGTTTTAATAAAGCGTTACGATTTACCGACAAAAATCCACAACCCTTGCAGTGCCATCTATAAAATTAGAACGTTGACAAGTCTATTTGTTATAACTTACCCCCTATGATACACGACACGAGATCGTGAGATATCAAAAAAAAAAAAGTAAAAAGAAAAAAAAAAGAAAAGAAAATAACGTAGAGCGTAGTCATATATTTTTTTTTCTTTACTATAGCGTACTATATATTTTTACCTAGCATAATTTAATTCTCTGTAAAGGTGATCCCGCATATCGTGCTTGTACTTAGTTTTATATTGATTGCACAATGTACATGCATACATATTACCGATAGGTTCCCCAAAGGGTCCAAACCTTTCTGAATCCTCAAATTCATTGAAATCATATATATCGAGGGACGACGAGTTGGCGACAGCCTTTGGCCTAGTCTCCAACGGATTATTATTACCATTATCCCCTGCGCCTCCCTTCGATGTAACATTTTCAATTCTATCGGAATTATTCAATTCGATAGAAATTTTCTCGCAAGAGAGGGAACGCTTCGACTTTTCCCTGCAATGTTTGTTGTTCTCGTCGAGGGATACGGATTTATTACCGTGCTTTATTTTAGCCGGTTTCGTAGGATTCAAATCCGTATCGCTCTTCCTTTTTACCCCTTTTACGGAGGTTTCGGTTCCTACGACCTCTTCGTCCTCTAAAAGTATACCACGAATATGTCTCACTCGTGGCATATCCCTTCTCCATAATGGCGTAGTATCGAACGGCTCATCCTGTACCGTTTGTTCGGTAGAATCGTTTGATTTTTTTGTTACACCCTTTATCTTTTGGTAAGCCATGACGTAATCGGCGTTTGGATCGCCCGCATGTTTGCTCGTCTTATGCTGCTCGAGCAATACCTTTACGCTCGTTTTGAAGGTACACGCGGTACACTTGAATTGATTTTTATCGTCGTGGTTAACGGTAGCGTGTGTTATCATTTCTGTCTTGTAAACACATTTATACTCGCAAATGTTACACTTCCAATGGTTACCGTCAGGATCCGGCATTTCCTCTTCAACATCGTCTTGGGCAGGTTGTTGATTATTTTCTGTACTCTCCAATTCTCTGATCACTTTAACGAACGGTCTTTTCTCCGGATGCTTATCGGTAAGATGTCTTTCTATTATGTGCCTACGTAACATTGCATTACTATCAGAGAGCATATTAAATGCACCGTATATTTAATAAGACACTTAATAAACATTTGGCAAGTGTGTAGGACGAAGAAAGGTGGATGATCGATTTAATTAGGAATATCGAAAGAGAACTTGATTGCTAGATTTTTTTGTTGTTGTTGTTGTTTCCTTCTATATAATTTTTTTTTTTTTTTTTTTTTCTTACAGCACTTGCCATATGTTTATAAAATCGTAATATTTATTAAACGAACGAGGATAATAGACGATGCGAGCTGGCCGATGTTAAAACGATATAAATATTACAAACCTATGATAGTGATGATGGTTACAATGAGAACATTTATAAAGTCTGGTATCGTGCATTTTCAAATGCACTCCCATTTTATCCAATGCTATATTTTGTCCCTCCTGGCCCGAAGGTGGCTGAGGACAGTGTGGGCAACGAAAGTATTGTTCATCCGAATGCAATGCCCTTAAATGATACCGTAACATACCTTCGTCGACGGTAAGATAATTGCATTCAGTTACACCGCACACATATCTGTAGATGGGGAAATATAATTTAACGTTAATAACGTACGATTGAAATATGAAAAAAAAGAAAAAAAAAAAAAAAAGAAAAAGGTAAATCAATTTCCTATATAATAATATCGATGCTTCGTAACACGTAAAGTACCTTTTATGTTCTGGCACGTATTTAGGTATGAAACTGTCGTCGTTATCGTTCGCTGAGTCTTTAGGCTTTCCTCCCATACGACCATTTTGATGGGAACTACTTGCAAGATTAACCATTTTGTCGAACATTCTCTCTTTTTTGTCCAAACACGGTACCGGATTGACCGGGCCAATTTCCGGTACTGTCTCATCCTTTGCATGAAGTTGCAAATGTCTGATAATGTTCGTTCTAACTTTGGTGGTATAAGGACAAACGGCACATTGTATCTCGCGATTATATATCGCTTGGCGAGGCAATAATTCTATTTCATCGGGGCCAAAAGTTAATTTTTCGGCGTCGACCGTCACCGTTTTTTCGGTATCCTTTTCCGATACCCTCGTCGTTGCCTTTCGTTTTTTACCTTTTCGTTCTCCGTTGGTCGAGCGCTGTGTTCGTCGAATGGGAGAAAAAAATTTGTGATCATCGATTATCAATACAATATTTATTATGTTACGTCGTCGTTGTTAAACTTACCAAAGGTTGCACGATAAAGAGACCGTCAGCCGAAGGATTTTCTGGATCGGCTGGTATCACTTTGCTGTACTGTATTTTATGTTTCGTTCTCATATGAGCCATGGCTTGATATGAAACGGTACATCTTGCTTTGCACAACGAACAACCGAAACGCTTCAATCCGTGCAATTTTAAATGCTCGAGTAAAAAGCCAATTTTAACAAAACGCTTGGCGCAATGCGCGCAATTTAAACCCTTATCGTACGATCTGTAGACACACTTTTTAAGATGTACTCGAAGATTAGACGAAGTTGAAGCGTTATAATTACAATCCTCGTAGCCACATTTATATAATTGATTTCCTGTAAAGCCCGTATCCCTGATATCTTCCAAAGTCAAAGGTTTTTCTGATTTTTCTGGGTTTTCCGGGTTTTCTGGGTTTTCTGGTTTTTCTGGGTTTTCTGGGTTTTCTGGTTTTTCTTTGTTTTCTGGCTTTTCTTTGTTTTCTGGTTTTTCTTTGTTTTCTGATTTTTCTGATTTTTCTGATTTATCGCGCGTCTTCGTTGGAACAGTACCATTTGATCCTTCCGAAGGACCACTTTGAGCTAGGTCCACTACTTGTTGTTTTTCGCCTTCGTTCACAACAGGATCTGCATTTAACGTTACTTTGATATTCTTATCGCTTTTTTCCTTTAACTTGTCATCTCTGTTTTCTTTATTAACTTTAGAAATTTCAATGTGCTCCAATATTTCTATATCGCTATCGTCCGTTTTGTTTTCATTAATTACTGATCTCTTATCGTTGCTATTTTCAGATATATTCTTCACGAAGTTAGGATTTTCTAATACGTTGATACTGACGTATTCGTCGGCAGAATCCAACATACTTGTCAATCCTAATGGATCCACCGCGCTTATATCTCCATCCACGCCACACAATAATTGTAATTCGGGTTCGTGAAGAATGTGTTTTGACGTATGATATGTTCTTTCTCGAGTGGGATTCTTTTCGGGCGGCGATACGGTCGTCGTAGTCTCCTTAGAAAGAAGAGATTCGTCAAGTCGTTTTTTGTCAAGAGCAGCACGACTTGGCGATCCTTTATCTTCGTGCTCTACGTCTTTGCAGCTATTCGAATTATGCATCTCAACGTCCAAAGAGATATTTTGATGAGAATTGGGAAGCTTTTTAAAGGACAATGATTTTCTTCTATTTCTGTTGCATTTTGAAAATATATTAAACAATTTCTTATCCGACGAATTATCATTCGTTTCCTCGTCCAATATAGAAATTTCTTCGACCGATTGAGCAGAAGCAGGAGACAAATATCCGATATCTCTTTCCTCTTTATTTTCTGTGTCGCTAATCAATGCTTCTATCACTTCACTCGACGTATGTACGTCTAAGGTCCTTACCAAAAGTTGATCCAATATGTCATCGCTGTTTGTTACCTGTAATTTCGATCGAAATCAGTGTCATATATTTTTCTTCGATTAAACGATAAAAATACATACCCCTGATGGTAGAGTACGTTCGAGTACTTGCGGTAATCTGTTGCAATGAAATAGGCTTAAATGGGTGAGTATATCGCTGAACGAGTCCGCGCCATTTAAACAGTACAAACATTGATATTTAGAAATCCCGTGAGTTTTGTAATGCTATAAATGATATAAAATTATAAACATGTAATCACGTATTCGACAAATACATATACTTATATTCTTATATACTTACGTTCATAAGTTGGTCTATTTTTAAGCACGATGTGGAACACATATGACACTTGAAGAAGCATGAGGTGAGCAAATGCTTCGATTTCAAATGAGTTACGAATGATTCCGGTACGTAAAATGACATTCCACAGTCTAAACGTAAAATTAATATTTCACATTAGAAATTTCATTCGGAATAAAAAAGTACCACGTACGATGATAAAATATAAGTGAATCGTATTTTTAATAAAAAAAAAAAAAAAAGATACAAACCTTGCTGGCATACGAATGGATGTATATAATCGTTGCGATTGTAATCATCGAATGATGGAAGGTCTTTTATTAATTTACCGAGCAAAATGCCAGGCTGGTTTCCTGAATGGGATATCGCCTATAAAAATAATATAAAAGTAATGAATTAAGAATAATGAAGTAACACGTCCACTATCATCACGGAGAGAATTTCGTTTTTAAAAAATACCTGATGAATTTGTACGTAAGATGGTGAGATCGCTCTATAAAAACAGTAATTGCATTGATAACGACAATGTTCATGTTTCTCTTCCATGTGCTGTTGGACTTCTTTCCAATCACGCAGTACCGTGTGACAATAGGCACATTTTTGGAAATCATAAGTACAATTTTCTCTCTTCTTATCGATAGACACATCGTGCTTGGCATAATGTTGACAATATAAGGTAATAGAATCTGTCGTAAAGGAACAATCTCGACCCATACACTTGTAAAACTGACTGAGCTTTGGTGATTTTAACATAACCGTCAAAGCGTCAAAGGACTTCATTTTACTTAGTATCGCCTGTGACGTCAAATCCTTCGATTTAAGAAATGGCGATGATTTGATTACTTTCAGAATTTTATAATTGACATTTGTAAAATATGGAGTTATCGAGCCTGTGATATTTTGTGTAGATGATACCGACGTAATAGTACTATTTTTACCAACGGAAACTTGAAATGGTATTTTATTATGGTCTATTTGAATTATCTGTGACTTTGGAACAATGGGTACATAATTTTTATTATGCGATGACGTTGATGTTAATGATTGAAATGGTATTAATTGTACAGACTCTTGATTAACATTTTTGTTTTGAGCCGGTCTTATAGCCATAGAATTAAATTTTTTCAATATAAGCGGTTGAGCAGACTTTTTTAGCAATGAGACTGGTTTACGTTTAATCGGTGAAGTTTCTACGGCTTTTCTGATATCATTTATCTGAAAGCGAATAATGGATATTAACGAAGGGGACCTTTTTTTTTTTTTTTATATATTATTATCAAAATTTCATCAACATTCGAACGTCTTTAAGATACTTACAATCTTATTTTCACTTTCGACGCTTCCAGTGGATTTCGCAAGACTAACCACGTTCTCAATTTTAAGAAATGAACATTCCTCCTCTGTATCCACTTCTAATATATCACCTGGGATATTGGACTGGCCTCCAACTAGTAAAAAATGTACAGATATTGTAATATAAAGAATATTATAATGGTTAAATGTAAATCATTAAATATATACTTACTGCAACTTAAGGATAGATTGTCCACTTGATTTCTTGAAGGCTGAGTAGCCACAGAAAGTATATCACCGCTCAAACGTCTGAACCTGAGGAAACTTTTTGGTTCGTCGTCGTTGCTTATGATTTCGTTTATGGACTCGTACACTTTTTTATCTTGTTTACCTAAGAAACGTTTAATGCTTGCAATGGGTATAACGTTTGGAGGTTTTGGTATAGACGAGGACGCGGACGTTCTTTTGTCGATATCAATTTGCACTTTAGTAGAATTTTCAGAAGCACATCCATCACGTGACTTTATATTTTGAAGTTGTGCGGCGAGTCTTTGTATGGTCGTCATCATTGGATCTTTCGACGATACAGTGATATTGGAAGTTTCTTTCAATATCGTGTTTACATCTGTGGTCATTTCTGTGTCAGTCTGTTCGCTGCTGGAATCCGAATCATAAATGGTTGCAGTTTCTCTAATAGTCTCATTATCACTCGTTTCAATTTCGCTTTCAACTATCCTATCATCAATATTTGAGGCTACCGAAGGATCTTGAACATCTGCTTTATCGGAACAAAGATTTAAATTGTTTTGATTTGTATCGTTACCATCTCGCCCTTTAGTTTTCTTCGATTCATCGGATTTCAATGCGTCTCCCTTACTTGCTGTTTTATCATTCGACATGCATGATTCCGTTGTCTTTGTATTACTCTTAGATGGCGTTATGCTTCTAGAAGAAGATACAGAACTGTTGGAAGCACCAACTTCGGAAACATCATTGATTAACGTAATATCTGCATTCTGACTATCTTCCTTATGCGCATTAGTTTCCATTTTATCTTTGAGAGTATCGATGATAGATTTTTTCTTTTCGGAAACATCTTTATGTACTTTAATACCAAAGTTCTCAACTATCTCTTGCATCTTCTTTTTCCGTTCTAATTGAATCTCTACTTCCTTGTCCTCCAGATCAGGTGGACACACGAATACACTCAATTTATCACTAATAGTAATCGGTACTGTTAGTTCTGTCGATTCCTTATCGAACAATATCGATTGTTCTTTAGACTTGAATGGAACATTTGACGAATCTTTATTAGTCGTACATTCTGTTTCCTTATTATTAGAAGAAGCTTCCTCGTTCTCATCTTCTGAGATAACGTGTGTTTCTATAATTTCATTAACAGAGTTATCAGAAACCGTATATATATCGTTCTTTTCCTCGTCATTTATTTGCTTATCCTCGGATTGAGAAGAAATTTCGCATTCTTCGATCTTCAATTCCAAATTTTCACTAGTTAAAGGAACTGGACTTGTTGTATCGGGCTCATCGGTGGACATATTTACCTTTACAATATTTACATCCGTGGCATCGCGATGCCAAGTTTTAATGTGTGCCTCTAAATTGGCTCGTTTCAATTGTACGTAATTGCACAGCGAACACAAATATCCATATATACCATTCTCATTAGGTATCGGATCTTCCATTGCAACTTCGTTAAACGCATTACCATATTTTCGACAAACTTTATAATAATGTGTACGCATTGACGTTCTGGTGACAGTTTGATAAGGACAATTCTTGCATCGAAATCTATACTCACCGGTGTGCGTCGTACAATGTTCATAAAAAGCTTCCATGGCGGCATCTTTTGTACCCTCGGTAGTGAAATAACACGTTCTACAATTAAATAGATAAGACCTTTTATGGGTAATCACGTTAGACGTCTCCTCGTAATTATTGTTTTTAGATTCTTCTATTGCCATTTGGGCCTCCGTGGATTGAAATCTGGATATTAAAACTTCCCTTTCGGGATGATTCAACTTGTAATGATTAGTTATACCCTTACCATGGAAACTACAAAGCAAACACTTGTATCTCTCTTGGCCCGTCCATGCGTGTTCGATTAATTTTTCTATCTGTAAATTAAGAGACGTTTCAAATTCTATGGACACGTCGTCGTCCAACGATATCAATGATACATCTTCGCTCGTAGATATTTTATCGTCCTTCGTAAATGAAATTTCTTCGTTTTCCGTTTCGAGTATTGTATTTTTTATCGATGGCTCCATAAACGAGAGATCGCACGTATTCGTACAATCGGTTTCTTCGTTCTCCATTTTGTTCCCTTCATCGTTAATCCCTTCCATTTTGTTATCCTCTTCTTTGTTATCTTCTCCTTCGTTATCTTTTTCCTTGCGATCCTCTTGACCGTTCACGACATTAATCTCGGCTTCGTTGATCTCATAATTTACGGAGGACGAAACGGGTTCGTCCGTGTGTCGTTCTCTCTCTTGAACGTTTTCTACCTGACCATCTGTTTTTTCCTTTACATCCGACTCGTCTATTTCTACGCTCGTACTCTCCGACGTGCGTTTTTGAACCTCGGGAATAATTCGTTCGTTCTCTACCTGGGCCAACGTCGAAGGAGAAACCTTTTTCTTTTTCTTCTTCGACAATATACCCATCTGCCAAGTGAACTTCTTTTTCTTTTTCTTAACGGAAATTTTCTTTTGAGTTTGCTCGTTACGGGCCAAATCGTTGACATCCTCGTCAACGTCAACGTCGTCCATTTTATCCGATCGAGAGACGTTGCTGTCCTTGCACGCTTTAGACGACAAAATTTCTGCTACGTTAACGCTCGACAATTCTTCGCCATTGTTAGTTTTATCGACGATTATATTATTATTGACTCTCTTCGCTGTGGATACACCGCTCGACATTGATACGTCCGAGATAATACTTTCCTCGTCGGTCGCGGATATCAAACCATCCTCGATCTTGTCGTTATTTAGAAGCATCGAAGAACGCTTCCTCTTCGAACCCTTCTTAGAAGGATTCTGAACAAAATTTGGTTTATTTTTAGGCGACGTTACCTGCGACGATGAGCCCTCTTGACTCGATTGTTTCTCCTCGTTAAGGGAAATATCTATAACGTCCGTTAATACCGATATATCTATGTTCAAACTTTCCTCCGAGGAACTATAAAACATCGTCTTCGAAGTATCTATTTTCGTGATATCAGTTTTTTCGATAAGAACCCGTGCCTCTTTCGGAATATCTTTATGCAGTACGCGTTTACTCCTACGCAAAGTTTCTACGTCCTCCTCCACCTCCACCTCCACCTCCACCCCCTCCTCACCCCCCTCCTCATCCTCATCCTCATCCTCCTCCTTAGAGACATCGATATTCTTGTCGCCAACGATCGATTCTCGATTGGTAGTACGCATCGATAAGGGTTGATCCTCCTCGCTCTCGGAACTTAACGTTTGCTCTTTCGAACTTTGTCGAGTGACCCGTTGCTGTTGCACCTCCTTTTTATTGCTCCTGCATTTCGTCCTTCCCGATCTCTCGTTACCTCGAATTTTTGAAAATTTCTTTGTTTTGGAGATATTCGACGTATTCTCCTCGTCCTCGATCTCTGGGGTCTGTTTACTCGACGATTTGCATGGTTCCGATTTTTTCGAAACCGAACTCTGATTGGCCGTAGGTGAAGCCACGGAGGTGTTGGTGGCGGAGGTGGTGGTGGAGGCGATACTCGTTGGATTTTCCTTCAAAATACGGCACAAACGGTGTCCCGTAGCCGACACTACACCTTCGCAAATAAACATCTCTCTTATATCCTCCTGTAACATTTCCAAAGAATTTCTCCTTCTTGTTTTAGGCTTGGAGATTTTCGAGCTACCATCTTTCTCCTCGGCTACGTTACTATCGTTACTCTTGTCAATCGAATCATATCGTTCGTTGGGATTTAATTCCTCGCCATGTTTTTCTACGTTTTCTGTATCATCCTTCTTACCCTCAATCTCCTTGTTTTCGACGCTATTCTCCGAGATATCGTTCCTCGTGTCGTTGTTAAAATCATTGGCCTCGGTTGTCACAGGTGTTTCCAAAATAACGCTGGAACTCTCTAAATTATCCGTGTCAGACTCGTCGGCATTATTCACAGTTTCCTTTGATTCGGAACGAACGTCTTTGCTATTATTTTCGATGGACGTATTTACATTCTGTACAGTATCATCGTCATCATCATCATCAACAACATCTTTCTCGAGTTCCTTGCTTTCGAGTTCCTTATTTTCGAGTTCCTTGCTACGATCGTTTTCTTTCGTCAAATTAGTCGAAGTATCCGATTTTTCTGCCATGCAATCTTCGTCGGAACTGTCGGAAGAAACGATAACGCGTCGCTTCTTCTTGACTCTTATCCTTTTAACTTTAACGCTTTCCTCCTTATCCGAATTACTACTGTCGGATTCTGACTCGATGATCTTCTTGATCTTCTTCAATTTCTTCGCCTTCAACGTTTCGCCCAATTTTTGTATCAACTTAGCTTGGTCATACAATTGTTTACCGTCGTCAACGTCTAACGATTTCTTAACGAAACCTCCGATCCTTTCTTGATCGAATCCATCCTTAGATTTGTGCCCGTCCGTTTCTAAATCAATTTTCTTCGCGATCTCGGACGTATTCGTTAACGAATCAGGCTCCTCGCGAATCTTCGATTCGTCTTTGTCGTGGCTCAAGGACGTCGTCGAGGATAAAGGAGCGTCCTTCTCCGAGTTGGTTGATGAAGCATCCTCGTTCCTCGAAGGTAACGTCGTAATCGCGGATACGACGTCGTCCGTTTCCAAATTTTCCTTCGACCACGACAACAGATCGCTACTGCTCGTAACCTCGGAGGACGTAGACGTATCCTCCTTTTCTACGCCACCTTTCTCGCTTTCAAATCTTTTCACTTCGATCGAAGAATTGTTCGTACTCGTCGTCGGCTGTTCCGATCGTTTGATCTTTGGTATTTTGAATTTCTGCAGTACAGAAGATTGACTAGCCTTACCCTTCGTATCTATCACACCGTATAAACTCTCGAGGGGTGATTGCATCTTATCCTTGGATATCTTCTCGATAATTTGTTTGCTACCATTATCCGAATCACGTTTATGGATTTCAACCTTTTTCGACTTTGGCTTTGGCTTGACTTTCTGTATCGTCGTCGTCGTCGTATTCGTATTCGCCATCGTCGTCGTAGTCGTCGTAGTCGTGGGCGAGTGTAAAGTCGAAGAAGACGGTGTAGTAGTCGAACGTTTTCTAGGATCTCTCTCTTGATATGCGTTATCTTTTAATTTATTTACATTAGATTGCTTGTCCTTTATCAAGCGTGGATCTCTGCTCGAGCCACCGTTGTTGTTGTTGTTGTTGTTGTTGTTGTTGTTGTTGTTGTTGTTGTTGCTACTACCGCTGCTGCTGCTGCTGCTGCTGCAGGAAGTGGTGGTGGTGGTGGTGGTAGTGATGGTGGTATTGGTGTTGGTGGTGGAGGTGCTACCGCTATTACTATTATTTTCTCGACTGTGATTAGAATTTAGCGACGAGGTTGTACAGTGATCCGTCGTTGTACGTAGTCTCGGGTCTCTATCAGAAACTGAACTTCGGCCGTCTCTGTTAAATCGATTAGAGACATTCTCCCGATCGATCTGAACGTCTCTAAGTAATCGTTCGGGTCTGGGCCGATTATCGCGACCAAAATTGTTTCTTACATCTCTACACCTATCGTTGTAATAACCATCTCTGCCTCTATTACCACGATTACAACGATCTCTGTCTCTGTTCCAGGTACAGGGAGTACTGGGTCTCGAATATGAACCTGGCATACCCATAATCCCGTCCGTATTACAATTCATATCGGGATCATTTCGATAAGAGGGATTGGCTTCGTTCGATCTGTTCATCGATTGATCCCACGGTTGCCTTGAAATCGGATAATCAACGGGCCTCTCGTAGGGGACATCGTGAAAGCCTCTAAACTGAGATGAGAAATTCGTCGGGGACAACAAAGGTGGTATTATCAATGGATTTATAGGGTTCGTATCGTCGTGACCGACTTCTTGAGCTCGCGAATGCGAACTGGTCAACAAAGGTCTGACAACAGACATGACGTTGGCGTTAAAAAGATTCGATCTGATCGACGAATCGTTTATCGGGTGGGAATCCATCGGGACGGCATTTGGAACTCCAGAGTTCCACATATCCTGGTGCATTCCCATTGAATGCTGATACATGGGATTAGGTATCGGCATACCTTGCATCGAGTTATTCCCTAATCCGTTATAATTACCAGGCGAAGTCCACTGGGTATTGCAAAAGTCATTTGGATTTGCGGTAGGATGAGATGGCCATATAGGCTGATTCACGGATTGTCTATTGAAATGTTCCTGTTGGGCCGTATGCTCTATTCTAGGTGCATCCACAACGTTTGAATTTTGCGCGCGCCTTTGATAAAGCACGGTAATTCTTTCCTCTTGCACAATAGGACCGCCATGCGAGACATGCACATTTCCTCCTTTTCCACCTCCTCCTCCTCCTCCTCCTTTTCCTCCTCCACCTCCTTTTCCACCTCCTCCTCCACCTCCTTTTCCTCCTTTTCCTCCTTTCCCTCCTCCTCCTCCTCCTCCTATTACTACTACTTCGTCGTCGTGCGAACGAGAGTGCACGTTCGTAATTTTATCATTGCCGTTGTCGCGAGATTGACGCGGATGCCTCTCGTAGCTTTCGGAATAACGCGATTCTGATTTATGAGACGGCGATGACGATCGGCGCTTATGATCGCTCGACTTATCCGCACTCGAAGAAAAATTATATTGAATCAAAGGTGGTGGACCCTTTATTTCGTTAGACTTAAACGTTTCCGATTTAGCGTTCGACGATGTCTGAACCGCGTTCGGTAAACATTTTCTCGTGGTAAGTTTAACGATATGTTTGTCCACCTCCTCCCAACGTCTGTCGCTTTCCCGATCAATGTCGTCTTGGGAAAGCAAATGTTGTTTCGACATAACTAAATCCGTACCGGGGGATACCTTTTTATTATTATCCCTCTTGGTTTTGTTATCATCCCTTGGCTTTTCCAATCCAAACCTTTTAAGATCCGAATTATCTTGCGATTGTTCGTCTCTCTTATCACCGGGCACCGTCGCCGTTCCCTCTTCCTCGTTCAATAACTCGGCCAAATCTTCGATAGAGAGGGGTGGCTCGGTCGAAACGGGTGGCGGGGAAACCAACATCGGCGGTTTCGTACCTGACTTTACGGGGGTAGAAAATCCCTCCTTTCCAGCCCTCGGTGATACGTTTTTGTTAGGCTTGGAGAACAAAATTTCATGATCGGGCGAACTCAATAATACCTCCGGTACGTTCACCGGCGATTCCGTTCTACTATTTGAATTGATTTTATCCAGATTCAATCCGGATAAGATATTTTTTTCTAAAACCGACGAAAGCCTCCTCGAACCACCCGAGGATGGTACAGGGACTGTGACTATGTGTCGATTTTTTGTCGTAGCTTGGGAATCGTTCATTTTTTGCGACAAGCTGTTGCTCATCAGTTTGGCTGCATTGGAAACAACGTCGTGTTTATTTGAAATCACGGGCTTCCATGAGCCTCTAGTAAATTTGGTATTCTGTATTTCGGACTCCTCTAACATATCCCATTCGGAACACGTTAGTTCATCGGTATCATCGTTACTAATCGTGCCAATTCTTGAATTAGGCGACCGTCTACATACTATATCGCATTTACGTTCGGTCGGTATTACGATTGGCTTAATACTGTGGGATCTCTCCCTTTCGTTCAAGTTAACATGCTTATCGGTTATTATTTCCGATATTGGCTCTATACTTCTTTCTGTAGGGATTATTATAGGCGCCTTTTGAGGTACCGTTTCTGGACTAACTGGGGGAGTCGGACTGGCCGGAGTTTCTTCCATTTTTGTTTCTATCTTTAACACTTGAATATCGGCCAATTTTATTTTCTTGTTACGCTTTTCAGTATCGTCCAGAGAACTGAAAAATATATTTTTCCATTCCTTTGCTATATTTATATGTAATTAACTGTAAGTCGAAGATATTATTAAAAACGGCTAATGCAAAATTAGAATATAATTATAATTTATTATGATCACGACGTATTATTATTATTTATTTATTTATTTATTCATTCCTTTTTTCTATTATCTTTATATATATATATATATATATTTTTTTTACGACTAGATTCTATGATATTTTGCAATTTCTCATACGTACGCTGTAGGCAGCAAAGGGATGTTCCTGATATTTTTGTTCGACACATTTATTCCCGGAGCATTTCCCTGAAACTCGTGTCGAATTAGAATGATTAAATTAAAAAAATAAAACATGCACTCTACCGAAGCCTGAAATAACTAAAGTGTACGGGGCGACAAAGATACTGATATTTACGCAAGCAATATTATTGATGTTCGAAAGTTAAAATATATTAATAATCATAATAAGCGTTAGTAAATTGAATTTTACACAGTCACAATATAAAATTCAAGGTTACGCAAATAATATCTATATAATTTATATATAATAATTGTGCGATATGCGATCTACATTGTGCATTTAATTAATTACATACATACATACATACATATATATAAACGATTAATGCGATACTATAATGTAATATATAGAACGTAATAATATACAAAAAATAATGTAAACGTAAAATTAGTAATCAAATAAATTAAATGTTTTAAGAAGCATTCAATGTAAATGGTACTATGAACATATATGTATGATAAAAGATTAATTTAAAAAATGAGATAAAAAGAACGGTTGCCTTTCGTAAATGTATACAGTGTGAAATGAAGAATAAAGTAATATTAAACGATCGAAAGTAAAATTTTGATAACGAAACGTAAAGATATACATTAAAAATATTACGATCAATGGAAATAGCTAACAAAGAAAAATAGTTTGCTTAATAAATATAAGTACCTACCTTTTCTACTTTACTGTGCAATTTTTGTAGAACATCTTCGCATCTTTGTAACGTTTCGATTTTTAACCTGTTCCATTAATAATAAATCAACTATCAGTATATACATGAAATATTACGATATATATGTGCGTGATTATCATAGTACGTGCAAAAAAATTAATAAATATTGTTGTATACTTGTACATACAAAAAAAAAAAAAAAAAAAAAAAGAAAAAATATTATATTATTTATTAAATTTGTCACGTGTAAATCGTTTAATATTATATTAGACAAAATGTACATGCGACGTACTTTCGTTTACTATTAGATAAAATTCCATGCAGACTTTGCATCTTTTGTAACTGAATCTCTCTTGATTTGTCCTTAACATTTTGTAACCTCTCGATCATAGCTTCTAAAAATGGAATGTACTTTTGCATCTCTGCAAATTTTTTATCATATTCATCCATCTTTTTTGCTTTTATTTTTAATTTTCCTGTGTAAAAATAAAAACATTTCTTAAACTATATACCGTATATACATATATAAAACAAAAGAGAGAAAACGAAAAAAGATTCAATCATATATTAAATATATAAATATATATGTATGTATATATATACATATATATATATATATATGTATATATATATAAAAACACACGCGCGCACATACACACACACACGCGCGCGATTTCGTTGGATTTCAAATATGAAATTAATAATATGTTTATAATTACAAACAATCAAATAAATCGTGAAAATGCTTTTATCCTAATATACTTCGTATGAATGTACGAAACGAGCCGCCATATTAGAAGGGAACCGGAAATAAATGGATACTTCCGGAAAATGTCGAAGATATAGATGGCGATACTGTAGCAACCTAAAATCTTTGTTACAAACTATCTAACCCCTTGGAAAAAGATTAATGAATTGATCACTTAATCCCGTGTCGTATTAATGTATAGATTTAAGAAAAATAATAAAAAATAAAAAATAAAAAAAAAAAGAAAAGAAAGAAAACCAATCTCAAAAGAAAAGTCTATTCTTTGTAAAAATAATAACTGGGACATTTCCCGATTATTCGCCATTACGTGTAGGTTTGTACAACCGCCATTTTCTTTTCACATTGGACATCTTCCCTGCGCGAGAAATCGCATAAAACCGATTTCACTTTCACCTCGAGAATAATTTAATATCTCAAAATGAGAAAGTATGATACAAAAAAATTATATAACTTTTTCTTTTTTCTCTTCCTCGCCAACCCCCCGCAACCCCCTTTAAGAATAAAGATCTTGATACTGATCACAATCACTCGATGCGAGATGGATGATAACAATTATGGACAATGCATGTTTTAATACGTTCGGATGGTAAAATTATTTCGGAAAAAATTAATTCTTACACGATCGTAGAATCTTTACGTTGCTTTATCCTTCCCTTTTTGTTTTATAACTATTATCGAAAGAAAAATTTAAGCAACTATTTAACATATATTCGTTACTTAAATGTATTCTTATTACACTATGGATTATATATATATATATACATATATATATATATACATATATTCATTAACCGCACAAAAGATATATTATTACCAACTTCACTTATGCACACTTTACTACACCACTTTCGTATTGTCAACAATGTTAATTCGCCGATATTTATTTGCACAATATTACGGATATATCCATTTCTTCAGTTTCGAGTGAAAATGGTTAACAATAGATGTTTCACAATACTGCGACATTGTACTAGAACACTATATGCATAATTTCATGACGTAGGAACTCGAAACACAAAACCATTGGACCGTTTGATTCGTTGTACGAACGATCATATATACACGTAATACACATTGCCCATCCTTTCTTTACTTCTTGTTAAAACATATGTAATATATATATATATATATATATATATATATGATATATATATATATACACAATTTCACACACACACGCACATATATATATACATCGTACGTATATATATATATATATATATATATATATATATATATATATACACGATAAAGCTTATTATTTCGTATATTTGGTAAAGTTTCAGATTCTTCGTAAGGAAAATCAATGCCGATAAATAAAAGAAATACAACTGTTATCACTTTTCCATTAGAAATTGTTTGTCAACGTACGTACGATATTGTATCGCGTAAGTAAATGCTATTCAATGCCGTGTTAATTATGTCAATTAGAATTATCCATTTAATATACAAATTAAAAAATTCCTTATTACAATACAATGGAGACAGTACACACTACTAAGCATCACCAATGAAAGGAAATATAGTGCAAAAATTAAGATATATGTAAATGAATTTCACTATTTAAGAATGCGAAAGGCACGTGCATATAGGCACGTCACACGCGCGTTCGGTTCGAAAAATGGCGTACTTGAAGTGACCATTAAATGCGATTTCAGAGGACGAACTACGAGTTCTCGAACGTTCGTTACAGGTATACGAGTAACGGTTGAGTATATAGGATCGAAAGGCAGCCTCAAAGGGCGCACAATGGCTGCCTACTATCCACCGCGCCACATTGACAACTTTACGATGAACATTATAATATTCGTACAGTATATGCATACGCGGCTATATTCGATTTATCTTTTTTATTTATTACTTCTCAATAATTTTTTTGTTGCTTCTGTTTTTTTTTGTTTTTTTTTCTTTTTTTTTTTTTTTTTTTTTACTCACCATTTATCATACCCGGGGACGTCTGCTTCCGTAAACGTTGAATTCTTTAATAAAATGTAGGCAACGAGGGATCTTCGATGGCAAAGAATTTCCAAACGATACAACAAATGTATATATATACATATATATATATATATGTATGTACATATATATATACATATATACATACATATCTCGCTTTAACCGATATTCATGTTCGACGGGTATCAAGCCAAATTAAATCGGTTGTCTTTCACGTCAATCGTTTTGCCCGTCATATTTCTGCCATCATCTCTCGGTGTAAGCAATGCCGAATAGTTTCCTAAGATTTCAGAAACAAAGGACCAGTATAACCGACGGACAATTCAACGACCGTAGTAGACACGAACGCGAGAGATACAAAGAGAAATAGTTACACAGAGTGAGAAAGAGAGAGAGAGAGAGAGAAAAAGAGAGAAAGAGAGAGAGAGAGAGAGAGAGAGAGAGAGAAAGAGAAAAAGAAAGAGAGAGAGAAAGAAAGAGAGAGAAACACTTAATGATTCGTGGTGGTAAATATTACTTACCATATAACTCTAATACGAACGATAATAGTTTATTACGACCACCGGATAATATTAATACGAGAAACCGAATGAAAACGATTCTCTATCACCTTAATTTATCTATTTTCCCACCGCGATCTATCGTACTATGATATAAGTATCATTCGTTACTAACTCTCTTTAACGTCTTTCCTTTTTACAAAAATGGATGGTACGAATGAGTGCATATATATCTGTGTATATATGTGGATTGTATGATCGTCGCGTCGTCGCCGTACACGTACGCGCGCGCGCGCGCGCACGCGTTTCTATGCGTCAGAGATCGTCCTCCTCCGTGTCGTCGCGTCGTCTTCGTCGTTATCGTCGTCTTCGTCTTCGTCTTCGTCCTCGTCGTCGTCGTCGTCGTTGTTTTCGTTTTCGTTTTCGTCGTCGTCGTCGTTTTCGTTTACGTTTTCGTTTTCGTTTTCGTCGTCGTCGTCGTCAACGTCGACGTCGACGTCGACGGCCCAAAGAGAAAACTTATTTCGTCGTTGTGCTCGGTATATAATTTCTATGATGGCTCCCAAACGAAAGTAATATATTACTGAAATAACGATATTACTGGCATCGTACTTCTTCAATCGCCCGTCACACGATTTTCGAGGCCTATTATATCGCTTATGCGACATCGATAGAATTCGATATCTATCATGGTAATATACGTCGATTCTGGGGACTACTACTATGGACTATGGACACTAGTTAAATATCTACGGCTCCTCTCTTTCCAAACAGTAAACACGAGCGACCGAATTTTCTCTTCTGCATAGATTTGCCCATTTGCGGATAGACGACGTGCGCGCAGCGACATCTGTCATCGATCGCCGACATTCCACTTGTAATATACGAACGAAACGGGGCTTCGATTCTCAGCTGAATTGAATGGTCGTGACCTCTGGCGACGATGAATATGTACTATTTATTATCTTCGAAAAAATAAAAGTAAAAATAAAATAAAATCCCAGTCCCGAAAATCTCGATAATAAATTTTACTTTTTTTGTTTTCTTTTTTTTTTTCTTTTTTTTTTCCTCGAACGAGCACGCGCACGCACATTTATCATCCACAAGGCATATCGAATCTGTTATCATTAATATATCATCCCGTTATACGATATTCTTAATAGAGAAATGAACGAATCGAGTTAAATCATAATTACAACTCCTTGCATTTATTGTTATTGTTATTGTTATTATTATTGTTATTATTATTATTTTATTTTATTTTATTTTATTTTCCTTTTTTTCCATTTTTTTTTTTTTTTGACATTTTTACGGATGCAATATTATTATAATGTAGAGTTTCTAATAACTTTATTTACAATCATCAATCTCCGATGCATGATCCTAGAGAATAATAAATCTTCCGCGACTTTTGCGTTTCGAAACATGAACTATTTACAAAGAATTTCTGATTCAACGATACGACCTTATAAACCTTTGTTTTCTTAACACGATGGAACCCTTCGACTGAATTTCGATTAATTATATTGAGAGACGCAGTTCAGTGCTTGTCATATCATTAAGCTTCAAAAATCTTAAACGTTTAAATTTGTTTTTCTTAAAATTTTGCAATGAACTTTTTATTCCACTATGATTATATAGCTACTTTTATTATTGCGTACAACATACGTAATTAATTATATATACGTATGTATTCGGTATAAGAGATCCGTTATCTCATCGTAAAAAAAAAAAAAAAAAAAAATAAAAAACAAACAAATCCTTTTATTAGAGGTTAAATATAAATGCGAAAAGTTTTCGAAAAAGCACTAGGTCTCTCTTCTAATTATTCTCGTTCAGTAATTAGTTGGGCTATAATATTAGCCTTGTTAAAGGCAAAGATGGAATACACAATTGTTGTACAAACACATACACTTCTACATATTGATTTCATTATAAATCATATACTTAAGTAAATTTTAATAGTAATAATAAATTCCTGCAGTTTCTTTACTTCTGATAATAATGGACGCATTTTAAAAACTTTAAAGGATCAAAATGAATACAGAGAGATCAGCCTATTCATATATATATATATATATATACATATGTATATATATATATGTATGTAGATATATATATATAAACACACACACACATATATATATATATATATATATATATAGACATCACACCTTTGGCTTTCATATTATAGAGAAACTTCCATTGATTAGAAGAAAGTAGAAGAAACGAGATTTCTCTGTCTATTATAATTTGTTAAAGTAATTGGAAATATAATATTTTATAAATATAAAAGT
The DNA here is from genome assembly GCA_911387935.1 of Dolichovespula saxonica. Lineage (NCBI taxonomy): Eukaryota > Metazoa > Arthropoda > Insecta > Hymenoptera > Vespidae > Dolichovespula > Dolichovespula saxonica. The sequence goes on along the minus strand of OU426997.1, from coordinate 9,204,943 downwards.
ATAATTATATATATTGTATATAAAGGCATTTTTTTGTTTTTTTTTTTTTTTTTTCTTTTTATTTAATTCTAATAATGTTAATCTTTAAATGATGCTTTATATCTTTTCGTAAATAAAGAATTTTATTAGACTGTTTCACTTTCCTCGGTAGCTAATGCTGTTTATAATACAGTTTTCCTAATAATATTGATAGGACGCGCTTAATATTTTTAATACATCTTGTGATATATAATCGGTATAAATGATATAATAGGTATAAATAGAAATATAATCTTCCAATATTTCATTGAAAATACAGCCAATGAATACAGCTTATATAATGTGATATTTTAAACAAATATAAACTAAAGAGAGAAAAAAAAATACAAACATATGAAGAAAGTGAGAAAGGAATCAAGTCTCTAAATATGGCAATCTTTTTTTTCCATATCGATTGAAATTTGATTATTGAAAAATGTTTAACCAGATAATGATAAAGATAATTATTATAAATCAAACTTATAATTTGCAGCAGCAGCGACGCGATATATATATATGTATATATTTTTTTTAATGTACAAAGATATCTCGTTAAACCCATTTCTCTATGCCTGGTGAAATGTTTTCACTTACATGCTTTTTTTTTTTGTAAGTACATAAAAACTTTGAAAGATTATGTCACGAATTTGTTGGAAATCCTTTTCAAATTATTATTTTATACTTCCATCTGTGAGAATGATACTGTACACACATACCTCTATAAAGTATATATTATATATATCTATTTTTATAATATATGCATGTAACTTAAGAAGCACAAAATCCTGTCTCTTCCATCAATATACTTCTTCGAGTTAATAAATCTGTAACTATAGGGATAGGACATGTGCAGTGTCTAAATTTACATAGGTATTTGTATTAGAGCATAGCACTGTGATTTATAACTCATTTTATGAATCAGCATATATATCTTATTTGCCTAAAAATTGTTGCAAATTTTCCATGTTATGCATTGTCATGATACATTTTTATACACATACATATATATATATATAAGTATATCATATATCATATATATATATATATATATATATATATATATATATATATACATATACATATATATATATATATATATTAGACACATATCATATATCTTAGCATTGCATAAAATAGAAAAACATGTATATAGCAAGAAACATAGTGAAATCTCTAATACAAGTATTGAGTTTTTGTGGTAACAATAAACATACATAATGTGTTACTATTTATTATTTTGTACCACATCATAGGATATTCACCTTATAATAATAAATAATCAGAATTTACATATACATGAATGTTTAATAAATCGTTGGCATTCGCATTATAATTAGATTGTAGGAACCTAATTATAATAAATCTCTTGCATGCAGATTTAGGCAAATAAACATTATTATGCTGACTATTAATATTTGCTTATTTTAAAATAAGATCTGGATTTTTATGACTGTTATATCAGTAAGAATTTTTGTTTTTAGTGTTTCAGTCTTATAAGCAATACGTCATTCTTACAGAAAAGCTTTTCTCACATAAATGTGTCTTAAATGGCTTTTACATGATAGCTATGTAAATCTTACAAGATACTTTCTATTCTGTACATTTGTAATTCCTACTTAACATACAATTTGAAATTTTGAAGGATTTAACCTATGAGATACTTTGTATGTTTATAAAAAGAAGAAGAAATACTGCACTCTATTTGCTGCTTGAAGATCAAAATATATAATAATCAATTATGTATCTGCTTGTTTTTAAATCCTCTTTTTTTTTTTTTTTTTATGCGAGATTGCGTAACAAGAAATTTCACAATTCCAGCACCATTTCATATGAATCACTCGCGCGTTTCTTTTTTTTTTTTTTTTTTGTAATATGAATAATGTTTTATATTCATGCCTTTAATATGAAAGCAAATCCAATTTGGAAGATTTGAAAGCAGGAATATACTACTTGAAAAAAAAATTTCAATGAAATATAATGTGTTAAATCAATTATGCACCTTCGTTGAAGCATGTTGAAGTCTTTCCAATTCTTCCAATGACAAAACATTTGTTTGGCCAAGCTCTGGCAGCTTACCAGCCCGAGCTTGTGCAAGAAGTTCAGGAGTAAACCATCGTGCTAACTGATTTGATGTTGGTGATAAGTCTCCACCATTACTACCCATAAATCCAAGTCCTGGCGAATTTTGACGGCCAACGTTGATATTTAATTGCTGTGATCGCATCATTCGTCCATCTAAAAACGCATCTTATTAATTACACACATACTGCATTCCTTTATGCATAGATTATTGATATAGAAAGTAATATCAAAAATAAAAAAAAAAGATATTTTGTGTATCATGTACTTAAAAATTGTGCTTATGTTATATTTCTTATTATGCTGTAATAAAAAAAAAATAAAAAAAAGAGAAAAAAAAAATAATAAGCCGATATAATTGCCAATATTTCTTTACTTAATTAAAATCCAATGGAATTGCTGATTAAACCAATGGATTAAGAAGGAAATACAGGTATAATGGGAGTTCTAATTATTCCAATTTGAGCATCAATCTGGAACTTAATACGTGATCATAAGAATACTGATATGAACAAAAATATAATAATCATATGTATAATAGTGAAAAAAAAAAAAAAAAGAAAAAAAAACAAACGATTTAGCGTGTATAAATTTTTTGGTTCAAACTAGTGTTCAATTTGATGACAGAGTGTACATTAAACATATTAGCATAAAATATCCCCTTTTACACGTATAAAATATATATTTATAAAAGCAAATACCTGAACGATTGGAGTTGTAGTTTTGATTCAACATAAGTTGCACTTGTGGGTTTGCAGATCGCGTTTGTTGTGGCTGTTGCTGTTGTTGTTGATGTTGTACGTTAGCCATATGTGATTGAACTTGTTGAACCTGCTTCATTTGGGGATTCATATGGTTTGATCGTTGGTTTATTATAGTATTTTGAGTAACATTATATTGAGGAACATTAGGATGTGATGATACTGTAGGAGTCATAGCATGCTTGGAACGTGCAGGATTGCCATATACATTCGTCACAGTTCTATGCTGCTGTTGTTGAAAGTCTAAATTGCCACCACTGTACTGATACTGATTGACACTGCTACCACCGCCACCTTTTACTATTGGTCGTCCTAAAATTGAAAGTATATCATATTATCTTTAATCAAATAATTATTAAACGAATCATTTCGGAAACTATGAACGAATACAATATCGATAATATATTAAACGATAAGAATACATACCAGGATACTGCTTAATATTTGGATTAGACCATGTAGATTGAATAGATTGTGGTCGCAATGTATTATGTCGTGAAAGAACTCCTTGCGTGAGTAACTGGACCGCAGACTGCATTTGTTGCACTTGATTTTGATTAGCCAATTTTGCTAGATCATTGCTGTTGCCTGTATTAAACAAATAAATGTATAATTTCATAAATTGATATATAAACAAAATTAATATAGAACAATTTAGATATTAAAGTATATAAATTTGGTAGCATCGTGTCGCAACAAAAATTATTACTATTTCTAATTAAAAAAGTATTTATACACATATCTATATGTATATATATATATGTAATATATACGATAATAATTTTTCCTTACATAAATAAAAATGAACATCCAGTTTGCAGATTTCATGCAAATTTATATACTGTATATATAACATGCAATTTGGAATCTATGTGTTTATATACTATTCAAACATACAGATTTATCTACATAAATATAGTAATAAACACAATGATCCCATTAAAAATATCCATTTTCATAAACGAAGTACTTTCGATATATACATATATATTAAATATTATTTGTGCCATTGTTTTTTTTTTCTTCTTCTGAATAAATATAAAGAAATATATTATATTATAGTTTCTATTTAAAAGTGTGTATATGTAGGACAAGTCACTTTAGAATGTTTGTAAAGGAAAAATGAATAAGTGTAGAGGAAAACTTAAAGCGTGAGGTATATTTATAAAGCCTTTTATTATAAGAACTATTTCCACATACTTTTTAGAAGAAAGATAAATTTTTATGATCTGTGTGATATAGACACCAAGTTATACTTGTGATAGTTTTCTTATCACCTTTTACAAAACTCAAAAGAATATATCTTCTAAATAAACATATAAAATTACATACTTTGTGTATCAAGAAAAAAATAAAAAGAAAAGTGTACCTTTTTTTTTTTGTTTTACAAAAACATTAAAGAAAGACATGGTATTACATTAGTTCAAACAATATATACTTTAAGTTTCTATTATTTTTTTTTTCTGTTTCTTTTTTTTTTTTTTTTTAAACAAAATAAGATGGAATGTATGTATGGTTTGGCAAAAGTTAGAGTTTAAACAAAAATCTTAGAAATTGATGAATCCCTAATAGACAGTTTTATACAGTCTTTATCCTTCAAAGCTATTGCTTCCATTACTTTACTATTTTTATCTAATATTGCATTGATTTCTTTTAATCTTGTACTTTTATCCGATGACTTTATGTTATCGACGATTAGTTTACCTTCTTTTAACATATTTAAATTTGAATTATCGTTTGAATCCTGGTTGTGAACTAAAGAACAAAGATATTTAGTTTTCAATGCCGACTCTTCTATACCAAGATTATTACTCCTATTACTCATTCCCATGGTATATGCAATGGATGAGGCATTATTAAAATGATTTTCTTGCCATTTAAAAACACAAGTTATTGGTTTGTTTATACTATCAGAAAATTGGCATAGCTGTAAAGTAGAGATGCATCGATTCTGAAGCTTATGAAAGCTACCCTGATTATTATGATAAAGAGAAGAAATAGAGAAAATTGGTTCTACTTGATGATTTAAATGATTCGCACCCTCTGGCTCCTTATCGGCGGTCATTTTGCGTAATACTGAGGTTGGCGTAAAAGCAAGTGGCGTTGGGCTCATTGTTTGCTTCGCTGGAGAATTAACAGGAGTGGACGGTCTTTGCTGAATCTGTTGTTGCTGTTGTTGCTGATCCTGTCGCTTACGAAAGTTCTCACGTTGTTCTTCTAATTTCTTCTTAATCAAAGCATTTTGCATTATGGATTGGGTATGCATAACCAGTTCCCGTGGAGAAGGTACTCTATGTGGCATCACTATTAAAATCACATAAATTATCTTCTATAAAATTTCTTTTTAAAATCTCCGATCGTTTTAATAAATTTTTCAAACTTGCTATCTCTCTCTCTCTTTTTTTTTGTTCGTTTTAGAATCGAAATTAAAAAAAAAAACTATTGTACAAATCAAAAACATACTTAATAGAATTTTGTCCTGTTTCTTCAAAATTATGAAATTCGATAAAATTTAATAAGCGAGAATAAACTTCCTTTTTTTTATATATCTTTGTTTTCTTTTAATATTTTTTTTTTTTTTTTTTACCTGAATGTTTTGCCGTTAATGTGTTGGGATTGGTTGCTACATTTGATGAAATTATTGAGGGTGGACAATAAGCTGCATTCCGAATGTATACAAATAATTTATAAGGTATACAAAAGATGGCGTATATCAGTATTAAATTTATAAATATTTTTCAATATTATTCATTTTGTATCTCTCCGATAACCGTTGTCTTTTATTTTTGAAATCGGAGTAAAGACAGATGGAAAATCATGCGAAAGAAAGAATAGAACAAATAAATAAAGTATGCAAAACTTACCGTTATTCATAGGAGAAGGGATTCGCTGTTGTTGTTGCTGCTGTTGCTGCTGCTGTTGTTGTTGTTGTTGTTGCTGCTGCTGTTGTTGATATAACATTTGATGCAAAATGTGATCTTGCGGAGTAGGTGCATTTGGATGTGGACTTATCGCACGTGACGTAGTTCCACCATACATTTTAAGGATATTAACGAGAACCTCTCGATGTCGATGCTGCATGGCAGGATTCTACCCGATTTTAAGATTTATGTGGAAAAGAAAAAAAAGAACAGATTGAATACGAATACCGATAAGTATTACAAAAAAAAAAAAATAAAAAAAAAAAGAAACAAATCCAATCGACAAAATTAGATTTATTTTTCGCAAACGCAAACCTGTAATTGTTGGATAAGATGTTGCTTCGTTATTTCTCCCTGTTGCAAGCCTTGAATTATAGCTTGTGCCTCTGGTCTTTGCAACAATTCTTGCCCAGACGTGGCAACATTGTTCATCATCATTTGCATTTCCGTTGGTACAGGACTGACACCCATCAATCGTTGACCACTCATTATCATGGAAAGCATGTCAGAATGTTGTTGTCGCTGTTTTTGCTGTTGCTAATATTAATCACAGATTATAGATATTATAGAAAAAAATAAATAAATAAATAAATAAGGAACCCTTTGATATTATTACGATTGGATGTCGATCAATAACAAATATATATATAAATGGGGACGAACCTGTTGTATGTGCAACACTTTCATTAAGTTTTCATGTTGCATTTGAACTTGGTGCGGATGTTGAGTAGGAGCAATGGGACCAACATGATTGAATGTTGAAGCATGAATTTGATCTGTAACCGATTGCTGCGGAACAACTGGTTGTTGCGGTGTTTTCAATTGTGAATTAAGCAACTGAAAAAAAAAAAAAAAACAAAAAGAAAACGTTAATTCGATCGTGCGGAAAGTTGGTAAAATTTTTGAAACTTAAAATATGGAAAAAAAATAAATAGTACCTGCATTAACGTTACAGATTGTGGTTTCTGAGACATAGGTCCATTTGCCGCTGGTACAGCCTGTCCACCAGTTACTTGTGCAAGCTAAATTTTAAAAATATGAGGATAAATAATAAATAGGTCTATTACAGAAACAGTTTCATAAATTTACCAATTTTTTAAAGGCAGAAAGATCCTCTTCAGTCTTATTTACACGGGACAATTCGTTTGTAGATGATGGCGGAGGGACACCGCCACGCATTCGTGCTTCTAATTCTTCCAAGCTATGCACAACCTTTCCACCTACTTCTATAAATAATCCATTATATAACAAGCGCACATTGGAATTAAATACACTATACAGTAATATTAAAAATTAACTCAAAGCAAACCTTACCCATATCTTTGATGGAAGAACTTTTCATTAATGGTATAACCGGTGTCGTTAGATCCGCTTGACCATTTTGACTATGCTGTTGCTTATTACCGCGTTGCAACATTTCAAGAAGTTTTACACCGGTGGTAGATGTAGTATTATTTGTCGTTTGATTAGCAGGCGATATAGGAGCAAAGTATGTATTTGACTCAGTAACTGATGGGATTTGAATATTTGGTTCGGTAATATCATTGAGTAAATTATTTAACAATTCATCCTGTATAGAAGCTCTACGACTCTCCGTCTGTTGCTGAATAGGACTTTCTCTCTTAAACCACTGACTGAATCGAGAACATGATCCACCATTTGAACCGACTCCGTTCTATACAAAATGATACATTTATATTAAAAATGATCGGGATTGAAAAAAAAAAAAAAAGAAAAAAAAAAAAAGAAAAATAGAACGACTGTTCATTTGTGTCATAATTTATATAAGTGTACGCTTACCGTTAACAAACCAGGAACACCAGGAAAAGTATCAGATTTTAAGAAATCGTCTAGATTGAAATCAGGATGACTATTTTCTTCATTTTTACGAATATTGCAATTTTCGTTTATCTCGGAACTTGATTCTGTCATAATGCTGTCGCTAGTATCTTGACATTCCTTTTGAGAATCAGACGGCGGTTCATTTTGTTCTGATATAGGAGAATGCGGTGCAGGTACGACATTAATCGATTGATCTAGAGTCGTCGGGGTACTACGTCCTTTAGGGCCAATAACGTTCTCATTCTGTTTTTCATCTTTCTCCAAGGAATTCCTTTTACCACGTTTCTTTTGGGCGGTTGTTAACTTCTTAGTTTTAACGTTGGCACTATTACTAACTACCTTCTCCTCCGGAATATCCTCGAAACCCCTTAATTCGATAGTATCGTGCTGAGATGTAGGTCCCGAGCTGAACCATTCGGGCTCGTTTGCATCACGGTTATCACCACAGCTTTTTCTACGATCGTTACTAAATCTTCTTTCGCGTCCGCGTTCCTTATCACGATCATTTTGATGATTGCGCTCGGCTCTTTCGACTCCCCTATCCCGATCGCGATCTCTTTCACGATCTCCAAAGTCACGACCAAATGATCGACGTTCGAATCGTTCATTTCTTTCGTCCCGGTCACGTAGATTGTCCCGCTCGCGTTCTCTATCCCGTATATTTTCACGATCCTTCGTTTCCCTACTTTCTCTATTGTCACGATCACGTAATGTACTACCTGCACTTGTACCCGATCTAAATGAGAAATCTGTACGTTCAGGTTCAAGTTTTTCATTTTCAGATCTGAAGTCCCATATGTCACGCGTCAAAATTCTACCACTACCGATTCGTCGTACAGTCTCCCGATGGCTGACCTACAAGATTTCAATGGGATTTAATATATTCTTGATAAAATCATTTCTAAGAGAGATAATGAAATACACACACGCACACACTTTACCTCTGTTTTACCAATTGGACTTTCAGAGCGTCTATTTGGCGGTTGGTTCACATTAACAAAACATCCAGAATTAAAACTTCGTCTTTGGGGACTTAAAACAATACCATCCTGTTCTTTCCTTATTCGTTCTCGAGGATCACCATTGCGACGCTTGTTATGATTTTCAGTTATCGGTTCAGAACGTATACCTTTTTCATCTTTAGGCGGTGTGTCACTACATTTTCTATTTGAATGCCAACGTTCGGGGTCCCATACACCGCGTGTACTTGATAAAAAAAGAAAAAAACAAAATTAAAATGTATTTACAAACAACAAAAACATTGTAAAAAAATTTATAAACTAATTATCGGCCTTATGCGAAAGAGAAATTTATGGAAATGGAATGTATGCAACGCGTGATAGCTTTAGTTAATATTAATGATATACGAGTATATATTATTTTAAGCTTACTTGTTATAAGAGGTATCCAAAAAACCAGGTCTGCGTTTAGATAAAGGTAAACCCTTTATCACCATCAATTCTTCCTAAAAACATAACAATATTTAGAACAAATAATATGTATCCTCTCATTGGATAATATATCTAATAAATAAATATATATATATATATATATATATATATATATATAAATATATTATAGATTAAAAAAATATCTAAGATCATCGTAAATGGTTGATATGTACCCGAGAATATTGAAATTGAGGTCTTGATCGTCCAATTTCCATAATAGAAGTATCAGTTACCTCTCCGGCCACAGACATCGATATAATTGCATCATCTCCTATAAAACAATATATCAAAAGGAATCATTAATTACAAAATATTGTGTGTACACACACGCAAACATACACACCCACACCACAAATTAAAAAATCCACATTTTAAACGTCGAGATCTAAATGTACAACACACACACACACACTCTCCCCCTCTCTAAACTTTTATATTAAATTTTACATTATTATTATCATTATTTTTATTATAAAAATAGCGGAAAAAATAAAAAGATGTTATACCAAAAGGATGAGTTACAAAAGTACAGGTGTTTTTTTTCTATTTTTTTTTTTTTTTTTTTTTTTTTTAGATACATATTAATATAGAAACCATGCAGAAATGTAGAAAGAAATACGATATAAATGTATTTTAAGTATACTTACGAAAAGTTACTCGTTTTAACGGATTTACCGATTTATTTTTACGAAACCATCGACAAGCTCTGGTTTGTACTACCAAAGTCGCATCTAAGAATGGAGATCCTGTAGGTCCGACCAGCGGACGTTTGCGAGTCCGTCGGTACCAATTAGAACCGACTAAAGTATGAGCATCATCTAGCCTCATCTTTTTATTTGATTCAACTTAAAACTTAATTACACTTTAACAAAAACCAGTCCTATATAATTATCCTATAATTTTAATATACTTTAAATCATAGAGTTCGCTACGAACTGCGATCGTACCGTTCCCTTAACTTTCTCAGTTTTTACCTATAACCGTTCCGACATCCAAGCAAAATATTTACCAATAAAGGACGAAAAGGACTTGGACGAAGATAATAGAAACGTATCTCGAATATGTTCCACTCGGTTAAAATTGAATTTTTAGAAATAAATCGTAGTTTCCGAATTAGTCGATATTATTACCCGGCTTTCGCGCGTACTTACGACGTTTCCGAATATATTATATATATATATATATGTGTGTGTGAACGATTAAAAAAATCTAAAAGGAAAATGAAATAAGATAAACAGACTTCTACTAGTACTATAATAGAGAAGAATTGTA